>LOEQ01004201.1:214048-242478 GCA_001685075.1 Bramus lutescens | reverse complement strand
AGTCCCTGAGGAGCCATAGCGGGTGAGAGAGAGACAGATAGGCACATCATGCAGAGAAAGTGTATTTATTTAGTGGGTTATGGAGGGTAAAGAGAAAGGGTGAAAGGGGAGAAGGAGGAAAAACAGAGAGAGAGAGAGACAGAGACAGAGAGAGAGAAAGGAGAAGCTAATTCTTTGAGAGAGAGATAGAAGAGATAGAAAGGGAGGAGATCCACTTGCCTCAGTGGATGGGGGAAGGAGTAGGTGGAGCTTGTCTCTTACAGGGACAGGACAGACCATTATATTCCCATCTCTTTTTTATAATAAAAAGGTGAGAGATTAAGCACAACAGGTTAAAGGAATTGGGGAGGCAGATTCTCAAGACTGCTTCCTGCTTATTTGTGGTATCATCTTGGGGGGGAACTTGAGAACACTAGGTGCTGGTTACTTCCTGGGGTAGCTGGTCTCTTTACTCCTGTCTGGTCTTTATGGTATGTAAATGTCTGGTGTCTCTTACACCTGTTTAAGGTACTGGCAGAACAGAGGACAAAGTTAAGTTTAGGGAAAAAAAATTAGGACCAGGGAANAGTCCCTGAGGAGCCATAGCGGGTGAGAGAGAGACAGATAGGCACATCATGCAGAGAAAGTGTATTTATTTAGTGGGTTATGGAGGGTAAAGAGAAAGGGTGAAAGGGGAGAAGGAGGAAAAACAGAGAGAGAGAGAGACAGAGACAGAGAGAGAGAAAGGAGAAGCTAATTCTTTGAGAGAGAGATAGAAGAGATAGAAAGGGAGGAGATCCACTTGCCTCAGTGGATGGGGGAAGGAGTAGGTGGAGCTTGTCTCTTACAGGGACAGGACAGACCATTATATTCCCATCTCTTTTTTATAATAAAAAGGTGAGAGATTAAGCACAACAGGTTAAAGGAATTGGGGAGGCAGATTCTCAAGACTGCTTCCTGCTTATTTGTGGTATCATCTTGGGGGGGAACTTGAGAACACTAGGTGCTGGTTACTTCCTGGGGTAGCTGGTCTCTTTACTCCTGTCTGGTCTTTATGGTATGTAAATGTCTGGTGTCTCTTACACCTGTTTAAGGTACTGGCAGAACAGAGGACAAAGTTAAGTTTAGGGAAAAAAAATTAGGACCAGGGAATTGAGAGGGGGTGTATCTGACCTTTTAAAGGTGGATCCTTCAATTCAGCTCCCTGGAACTCACAAGAATTTTTTTTGGTTTGTAAAAATGTAAGTTTTAAACAGCAGCATATTTATATCAGAATGACTGTGACAGATACTTTTTGTACAATAAAAATTATTTTTAAGACTATGAAAGGCAATGTGAGAGAGACTTTTGCTAACTTGTAGCTTATTGGAATTTGATTGGTGAGGTTGTCCTCAAACCTCTCAGCTGTTGACAGAACTTATTTGGTTGGCACCTAGAGCTACTCCTCAGGGTCTTCATTGGTTGCTGAGGGTTGTATTTTCTTTTGCTGTTTAGTGCAGGGCCTGCCAGGCTCTAGAAGATCCTGTGTGCTAAGAAATCTGTAGGAAAACAAGCCTACCTTGATCTGAGCAGTTAGGCTGTCAATTTCAGTGATTCTGTCCACTGTCTTGTGATTTTCAGTTTAGATGAAAGGCAGTTTTGCCCAGTTGTCCATTCTTGGCAGTTGAAGTGAATTGCAGATGGATGTTGTTTTGTGCCCATTTGTCTTCTATTTTCTTTGTAGGAAGTAGAGTGCTGCTGCTAGGAGCCAACCTGTCTCTTTTTGTTATAAAAAGATTTTTTAATAATTAAGCGTTTGAATGCCATATTCCCCAGATCTCTGAGCAGATGAGGGTTGTTTACTGAGTATAGATAAGTCTTAGAATCTGTCTGGATAGCTGGATATGAGCTTGACTGTACTGGCTCTTAACAGGTAAGATTTACACATGTAAAAAGATAGAAAGTAAAACTGCTTGTAATAGAAGGTCAATGGCAGAACTGACAATAGTAGAGGACAGCTTAATATTTTTTAAATCAGGATTGGATTACATATATAATATTTTTTGTAAGAGACTTAAAAGTACACATCAATTTAAAACATGAGGCTGGTTGTTTTGTAGTCTGGAATGAGATACTATGAACAGGCAATTATAACAGTTAACAGTAAAAATAGGTATATTTAAGTTACATGTATGCACACACACAAACATACGCAGAGTGTACAAAAATTGGATGAAGTAGATGCTTTGGTGGGCCCTACCAAAGGCATGCCACTGCATAAAACACACATGCAACAGAGTCAGCACTGGGGAACCTGGCAGGGAATACCTCAGTAAAGATGGTAAGACTTGGTCGCCTGACCTGGCTCTCATTCAAGATGGTGGTGAAGTCACCTGACCTCAGTTAAGATGGTAGTAAGGTCACCTGGTCACCTGACCTCAATCAAAATGGCAGTGGTCGCATGTTGTATGGAGAAGCCATGGGAGTCTTAAACAGAGTACCAAGAGAGACAAAGAGGCATAATCTGCCCTATCTCTGAGCCATGGCGCCACAAACCACGGTGGGGAGCAAAGGCTGGAATTAAAAACAGTGGCCTAACAGGTCCAAATAATCTTGTTGGTTTTCGGGGGACCAGTAGTAGTGGTGGCAGGAATAGAACAGAAGGAATGGGAGCGAGAGGAAAAGATCATTTTCAGACAGGTGGGGAAGGGTCTGCCCAGTGAAAAGAAAAGCAGAGCCAGTGGGACACCAGCAGGGTGTTCACAGGTGGGTGATAGTTTGAAGGTTTATATTCCACAGCTGAAACGTGAAAACCCACAAAAAACAGCAAACAAACACCACAAGGCCTGTAGAAGAATGTCTTTTCTCTACAGGCAGGGTATTAATGAAGTCGACAGGCACCGGTCCAGGCTACTGTAAAGTCAGAGATTAGAGAATAGTGACACTGCAAAGCCTCTAGGAAAACGTCTTTTCTCTATAGGCAGGGTGTTAATGAAGCCTGACTGGCCCCGGTCCAGGCTACTGGAAAGTCAGAGGTTAGAGGCCACTCTGAGCAGTCTTTTACTTACTTAAGGGACCACTTACAAGTGGTCCTAAAGAAAAGAAAAGGAAAGGAAAGAGAAAGAAAAATTCGAGGGACCCTGGACCACAAAGCAAACACACTGCTCAGTGTGTGCAGTGCTAGCCCAGGTGGATTACCCTGGATAGTCCAATCATGTTTTTAGCTATGGGAAGCAACCAGAGATGAATATCAGTGAAGGGGTCAACTGTAGCTGTGAAGGCTGTGGTTGGGGGTAATACTGTTAAGCTGACTGGAAGGGGAAAACTCACCACCAAAGTTACTGGTGTGCTTAGAGGTTGGGGTTCAGGCAGTTAGAGCATGGGGCTGTTGTAAATAAACCCTGTTCCCGAGCCCAGGGTTCCACATATCTTCAGTAGGCCTGCCTGTGGGCTGGAGGGAACGTGGAGAGAGCCTGGCTGAGTCATGAGCACCAATGTCATGGTAAAAATAAAATGGCACCATTCCCCAAGGGGCAGCAGTGGGCAGCAGGTCACGAGGGACAACAGGTCCCTGGCATGGAGCCATGCGGCAGGCGAGCAAGAGACCTTGGTGGGTCAGCCGGTCCCATGAGGAGCCGCTATGGTGGGTGAGAGACTAAGAGGCACACCATATAGAGTGAGGTTGGATGTTTCTTTAGTGGGTTATGGAGGGGAAAGGAAAAGGGGTAAAAGGAGAGAGAGAGAGAGAGAGAGAGAGAGAGAGAGAAGCCACCTCTTTGGGAGAGACAGAAAGGGAGAAGCTCAGGCTGGAAGCTGAAGGAAGATCTGCTTGCCTTGGTAGATGGGGGGAGGGAATGGGCGGAGCTTGTCTCTTAAAGGGACAGGACATATCATAACATTTGGAAAAGGGGGTGAACAGCAGTGTGTTGGGTATGAAACCCAGCATGTGCTGGGCATGAAACCCTGGGAAGCACAGGCCAAGTTACAGTGAGCATCCCAGAAAGGAACAAGTTTGGACGAAAGCATGAAGTACAAAGAAGGAGATTGCCTGCAGGCAAAAGCCAGGAGCAGAGAGAAAGCCTAGGGGAAAAAACAGACAGTGGGAGGAGATGGGGGCAGGAATGCAGTGCTCAGGAACCTGGCCATGGTAGCTCAGGCCCAGTTTGGATAAATTTTATATGGCGATTGAGGAACAAACTTGGACTGGGAAGTATCCATTTACAAGCTATTAGCTGGGGACCAGGAGACTAAGATGGAGTGTCCTCTGAAATAGCTTGTGGTCACAATAGTAGGAGGTTTGGGGTCCCCCTGTGCAGGACATCTCTCATACGGAGGCCCTAAAGGTAGAAACTATCTCTACCACAGAACAGACCAGCTACCTGGTACTTCTGCATCTTTGCAGGCAGACTGGAAGATGGAAGGCATCCTGAACCCCTTTAGTTTGGTTTGAAACTGGGTAATTCACCGATCAAGTCTGTCCAATGGCAGGAATGGGAAAGTGGTTTTCCACAGCCACCTGGTAGCGGGAAAATTCAACTCAACTTAGGTTCTGTACCAAATGTTGAGTTTAAATCCTGGTTAATGGGAATCCACCACCACTGATGTAATAAGCCAATCAAACTAAATTAATAAATCCAGGTTTATTCTGAGCACAACATTCCTGGGTGGCCCCAGGGAAAGATAAGGAGGCCACAAGGGAAAACTGAAAAGTTTTTGCATCCCAATAAACCTCTTCTGATGCAATAATCCAAATCAGAGCAAATCAATTAGAAAAAGCCCAGGTTTAATGGATACTAACACTCCCAGGGGCCCTTTCAGCCCCCAGAAAGGAGACAGGGAAGGAAGACTGAAAACCACGTTTGTTTTCTGCATTGCTGTTTAAATACTCTGTGAAAGTGGTCTTGAGCATCTCTGGGAAGGGGTTACTGTTTGGCGGGCTTTCTCAGAGGTGGAGACTGGACTGAGCCAACTCCCAGGGGAGTGGGCTTGGGATGGAACTTTCCGCCCAGACATCCCAGACTCTTTGGATATAAATGATGGGGGCTGAGGTGACACTTTCAACTAAACAGAAACCACAAGGTGGAGGCCTTTAATGTCTAGTTGCGGGGAGTCGCAGATGGCAGGCATTCTCAAGAGTGGGGTCCATACTGAATCAACTCCAGGGGAGGGGTCTTGGGGTAGAGCCTCCACCCAAACATTCCTGACTCTTTGGGTGTATGGATGCCAAGACCTGGAGTGATGCTTCGACTCACACCGGGTTTCTAAGAAAAACATGTAATTTGTGATCATACTATGATTTCTTCTATGTAAAGAAGGAATTCAATTCATTTTTGAAAAGTAAGTAACTTATGGTTGTGAGGAGGTGGTATCAAAGGGATAAACAGAAAAATAAAAGAAGGAAGAGGAGTGAGAGGAGCAGGAAAAGGAGAAGAGAAAGAAGTAAAGAGAATTAAGCTTTGTCCCTTCAAGATAAATTCTCTTGTGTATATGTAGTTTCTGCCAACTCCATACCTCCTTTCCAGTCTCTCTGAACTGCCAAAGCTGTTACTCTCAGCTGGAAGAGCCAGGTGGGATGGAGGACACCAAGGAAACAGTGTCTCCCAGACACAGCACGACTATTGCCCAGTAACACTGAGAGACTGCTGCAGCAGGCACAGGGCTGCACAGATCCAAGCCAGATGGTGGCTCAGTGCCGAGAGGAGAAAGGGGACACAGGCTCCTGCCCCTAACAGAGATGTTCTATCCAATTGACAACTTAGTTTTCTTCAAAGGAGCAGATCACACTTAGGGATAGGTCTAGGTCAGCAGTAGATGGCTAACACAAAAGAAACTCAGTGCTACTTTGGAAGACTTTTTTTTCTTATATTGAATGTTTGAACATTTTTTACCTTACTGGTCTTTTACTTATATATTATAGTTTCTGATTTTTTTGCTTCTATGAGTTTTGAATAGGTGTGTGTGTGTGTGTGTGTGTCTGTGTGCGTGCGTGCATGCGTGTGTGTGTGTGTGTTTCTTGTGCTTTTTTCCTGGTTTATTTAGTTTTTATTTGCCTGTTTGTTTTCTAAAGGGCAAGAGAAAGAAAATGTAGAGTTAAATAGGTGGCAAAGCAGGGAGAACCAGGAAGAGATGAGGGAGGAGAAATCATGATCAGAATATGAAAAAATATCCTATGAGTTAAAAAGTAAACTACTGGGCAAAACCAGAAAAAAGAAAAAGAAAAAATTCTGGAACTTCTATAATTTTACCATTTGTTAAAGATAAAAATAAATTTTAAAATGTTTATTTTTACACATAGAATTAGATCAAGACAGGATATTTCATCCTGAAGAACGGAGAACAACCTCAATATGTTTCAGAATTTATGAATATTTTGATTTATTTTCATCAACACTGAGAATACATGTTTCCCATAAATACATAGTACACAGCTACTGAAGTGTGTTTAGGATCATTTCAGAAACTGCTGCAAATTCTGCCCTAAGCTTAAGTTAAAACTTAAGTAGTTTTCAGTAGTTTTAGTAGTTTTTTAAGTGAAACTCAAAGAGTGATTTAAAAAATTAAATTGTAGGAAAATATTACAAGTCTCTCTGTTTTCCATAATTAAGCCACTATGCTTCTATGAGAGCAGAGAACTTCGTATGTATCAAGAAAATTCTGAAATTCCTAACTGTGAACTCAAGTGTTTTAGGTAGCGATTGTTGAGATGGTCGATACGTTTGATGGGATGGAACACACAGTGCAAAGTTGTGTGTTCAGAACAAGACTGCGGTGGAGTCATGGGCAGCATGGACCAGGGCTGCCACAAACACCTAAGGTTCCCGGCTGTTTAATTCTGAGTGCACTTCTGGTGGCTGTGTGTTTCCAAAACTTGTTACTCCTGCTGTAATTTTAGTGTCTCCCACATTCTGCTATGCAAGCCCCCTCCGCCCTTCCCCGTGTGGTTTAACCAACAGCTTAAGAACTGTGAGTCAAAGTTACCTGCTTAGTGTGAAGTTTGAAGCTCTTTACAAATCTTTATCGGAAGTCTTTGAAGATTGTCATGTGCACTGATATGTCTATGTAGTCTGTGTAGGCAGTAAACTACACCTTGGGGCAAGGGCTGTGAGTAAAACCTGAGTTTTTCCGAAGTCCAGCTGAATGGATAAAAACCCAGTCTGTTTTCAATTACCGCTTTCCCTTTCCTTCGGCTTCGGTAGCTGCTTAGCCCACTGAGAAGTTAAGCCATGGGGTCTTTTAGGCTGAGAGCCACAGTGATTAGATGTTTTTGTTTTAAAGATTAAGCTGTCTGGGTCCTTGAGAAGGAATTGCAATTGAACAAAGATTTATGTCTCAAAGAGACAAAGGAATGATGTTAGCTTCCTAAAGCCTAGAGGCGGTCAGGAACATGCTTGACAATTAGAACTTAGTAATGAGGATTTACAGCTTCATTTTCTTTCCTTAAATGCAGGGCAGTGCTCATTCTAACTTGGGCAGCTATTAAAGTCTCTTCAAGCACCTTGGGATGAATAGGCTTTGGTACTGACAAGAAGAACAAATAGTCCTCTTCTGAGGTTCATTCCAGGGCCACTTTTTTCTGGCAAAGACTCAACAGTAAGGGAAGCCTGTTGCTTTTAATTCTTCTTTGTTGAATAGGAGCCTTGGTGACAGCATTAAGAGATTATCCTGTCATCCAACCACACTATTTTGGGTTTGGGAAGAAGAAAGCAATCTAGGCCAAAATTAAACAGTCTTTGCTCTGGGAGCAGTAGGTTTAACGTGCGATGCCTTTGCAGTATTTGTAGAACGCGTTCCATGAGGCCTTTAGATGTTCACATTCTTTGTAAGTAAATAGTTTAAGAAAGCAGTTCATCTGGGGGATAAGGTCAGGGTTACTGGAAATGGACCTTCAATACCAGCATTGACTCAGACCATTTCCAGGGCACTCCTAGGAGATGCTGGAGGGTGCTGCAAAAACAGTTTTCCCCAGGAGGCTGATTGGTTGGTCAAATAGCTCAAGTAATCCTGAGCAAAGAGAATCCACCCACAGACTACTATTGACCTCTCTGGGAGTGGAAGTGTAGATGGCCTCCAAATCATTCCATATCCATTCCAAATTTAATAGAATCTTCAGAATGCAGAAGTAAAAAATTTGATTGTTTTTGTTTATTTGTTTGTTTGGTTGGTTGGTTCTTCAGGACAAAGTTCCTCTGCATAACTCTAGCTTCATAGCTCATGCTGTAGACCAGGCTGGTCTTGAACTCACAAAGATCCTCTCTGCTTCTCTAAATGCTGGGATTAAAGGTGTACATCACTACCACCTGGCAAATTAAGTAATTTCTAAATCATCTTGTTGTCCAGGGGACAAGAATTCTTTATGGAGGGAATCCATATTCACCCAGTGTACAATGAAGTTGGAATTTTGTGGTGTTGGATTCAAGTATTTGTCATTTTTAAAGCCTCCTCAGAGGATACCAGTGAAGTGAAATGTGTAAGTCAGTGTATTCCAGCCTCACAGAAGAATTATACGGGGAGAATTCACACAACACCACTCCTTGGAGATGTGCTTCCAGAGATTCTTGTTTTCTTGTCCTGGAGTTGCAAAGAAATTTTTATAAACATTACAAAAGTCACACATTGTGTAGCCGGGATTGAAAGCATTCTGGGACAGCATTTTCCATTAAAGGAAGGCATGGTTAGGGGAGACATCACTTTCACATTTGAAACAGACAAAAAAGGGAGGAAAATAAAACCTAGAGTCGCAGCACAGAAGAGAAGCTAATCAGTGCCAAAGCACTGTAATCGAAGCGCAAACATTTCTAGTGCCCTAATTCTGAATCCAGTCATTTCTTGCCTGAAAGGGCCTAAATTATTCTATGCTCTATGTTCCAGAAAAGCCATGGTGATTTGGACTACTGTCAACACCACACGTTTTTTTTAAAGTATCATAAGAGAAATTCCATTGTTTGCATGATACATAGTTGGTTGGAGAAAATGTGTAGTTCCTTCTGCCTCTGAATATAAAATTTTACCAAGACCAGTAGTCCATATTTTTGATACTCATCGTATGTCCTAGCACAAGAAGAATTTGGTTATAGATACAAAGAATCAGACCTCATCCCAGACCTATCCAACATATTGACATTTAATAAGATCTCCATTTGAACAAGATTCATATCTACTTTATAATTTAGAACACATTAAACCTGGTACACCTGGTATTTGAGTGTGACCCATATTCAGTTATTTAAACTTTTGTTTTCTGACTCCTAGAAGAATGCCAGCAAAGCCTGCTGTTATATTGCACATTGCACACAATCCCCACATGGATTCTCACGTGAAGAGTTTGCTGGAGCCGCTAAAGGAACAGAGAACTGTGGGAGTTCTGTGTAAGATGGAAGACAGATGTTGCCTCTGTGAGAGTAAAGAAGGAGAGAGAATAAACAGAGTTTCCCCATCCTGACCACCTGGTCCCAAGTAAACATACAGCGGCTTATATTATTTACAAATGCTCAGTGAATAGTTCAGGTTTATTTCTAACCAGCTCTTTTACATTAGAGCTGGGCATGGTGGTATATAATTCCTATATCCTATAATCCCAGCAGTTGAAGGTCATCCTCAGCTAAATAGCAAGTTTGAGGCCAACCTCGGCTTGTATCTCAATCAAACAATCATTCAACTTTATTCCAAAGACAGAAATAGTGGAAAAGTTTCAGAATCTATGAAAGAAGTGCATAGGGTTCTGGAAAAGACTAGTAGCAGATGTGTCGTTCAGAGAGAAACGAACCAACTGTAGCCTTAGCCTTACAATTCCAAAGGAGAGGGGAAAACAGAAGCTTTCAAATTCCAAATATCTATCTTCCAACAGATAAATCAGATTAAATTCCTACCCTAAGGAAAAGGCCAGAGCCCTCATGATTCTCAAATCAGGTTGACAGGTTTTCATCCAACAGAGATTTCTTCAGGTCAAGAGGAGGAACAACAGTGTGATATGTTGTGTGCCTGGGTGCCACCTTCAGAGTGGACCTATTATTAGAAACTGAGCTACCCCGGGAGTCTGAGATCAGAGAACATCCACAGGTCAGGGAGCCTCAGATTGACCTGTGACAGACCTTAAGAGGGAGGTAACCTAGAGAGGCATCTCTGGAGAGCAGGAGGTCCAGATACTGATAGACCAAGGAGTGCAGGCAGCAAGACGCTGGTTCAGACTGGGGAGTGCTTAGAACAAGATTCAGTGCTGCCCTTGGTGACCAAGAACAGATCTCACCAACTGCAAACTACCCTGGACTTGGATAACTCTGGTCATCAGATCAGAGGGCAGATAAAATTCTAGTGTCCCTACCTGTTGTTTACTGCTAAGAGCCCAAGAACTTGGAATTTCCAGGAGTGCATGATACCAACACATGCCTCCATCCAGTAGGGGAACTGACACTCGGGAGGCCTTGAAGGTAAAAAAATCAGATCCTCACTTCTGATGTCAGTGCTCCAGTTCATTCCCACGCTTCCAGTGCCCTTGAGAAACACCTTCCACATGAAACAGGCATGCCCTAAGATTCGCAGGAGGGAAAAAGACTCCATCCAGCCTGCACAAAGCAAAGTCAGGTGTGCCCAAAAGAGATCCCTGGTATGCCAAGAAGGAAAATCATCACTGTGAACCAAGGTCTGATAGACAGCAGTATAATGCAGACTCACAACATCATAAGCCTAGTGGAAGATGAGTCCCTTAGGTCAGCTGACTTTCCCTGTCTTACTAGTCTTTCTTCTACTTTCACGTCTTTTTATACTTTCATTTGTTATTCCACTTAATAGATTCATCTAATTTTCTTTAAACAATTTTTTGACTTAGTGAAATTATTTTTCTTTAGTTTCTTTTCATTTTTTTGCCTCTGTGTTCCCCCACCTACAGTGCACTTAATGGTTTACTTACTCTGACTCACAGACTTTTCATAAGTACATTTACAGTTTTAATCTTATCCCCCTCTTTACATTCTTTTTTTTTTAAAGTCCTTTGCTATTGAAAAGATCTTTCTTCATTTTCTTTTCTCTAGTTTCTGGCCTTTCTCTTCACAATAGTCTTTTCTATTCCCCTTATTTCTTCTCTCATCTCTTTAAGCTGCTTTCTCCTCTTTTCTTCTCTCCTTCAGATTCATTTACTGTTTCCACACTTATTCTAAATAAACTTAGCTTTGCAATATGTTCTATAGTAATTTTGTTATACTTTATTAATTTTTGTGATGTGTTCATGAGATGACATTGATTTTAACTGTGTGACCTAGTTTGCTGATGCTGCAAAAGTAGCTCCTCCTTACCAAGTGGTGCTGCGTATTCACGCCTCCTCCAAATCCCAGAGTGGTATACAAACTGAAGCATACTCAAATACCGGTGCCTTGTCAGTATTCTGTTGCTGTGAAGACCACGAAGAGACCATGGCCCACTTATAAAGAAAACTTTTAGTTAGAGCTAGCTCATAGTTTCAGAAGTTTAGTCCATTTTCATAATGGGAGGGAGTATTGGTCATATAGGCAAACACCGTGGTGGAGAAGTAGCTGAGAGTTCTACATTCAGACCACAGGCAGCACAAAGAGAGAGACATTGGAACTAGTTTGGGCTTTTGAAACTCCAAAGCCCACCTTCAGTGACACACTTCCTCCAACAAGAACATACCTCCTAAACCCTCTCAAGAAGTGCCACTCCCTGATGACCATGCATTGAAATATGTGATCTTATGGAGGCCGTTCTTATTCAAACCACCACAATCAACAAAGAAATAAAAGAACACATAAAAAAAAATAAACAAAGAAGCATGTCTTCACCAAAATATCACGGTGCCCCTTCTTAAATGAGAAAAATGTCAGATGAAAAGTTCATCTTTTTTTCTAGTAAAAGTGATCTGAAAAAGAATAAAAACAAGCAAATGAAATTAATCTAGTGTCTAAAGAAGAAGGTCAGTTACACAGAGGAATAATAAATCAACAAAATAGTGCGAAACACTAAAAACGTGTATAAAATAGCAAAAAATGAAAATTTTAAACAAACAATAAAATTTGGAAATGGAAAACTCAATGACTGAAGCTAAAAACACAGTGGAAAAAAATAGCAAAAGAGTTGACTCAGGAAAAGAGTATCAAGGATGGAGGACAAGTTAACACTCAGGAGGCAAAGGAAGGTGGATCTCTGTGAGTTTTAGGTAAGCCTGGTCTACAAGAGCTAGTTCCAGGACAGACTCCAAAGCTACAGAGAAACCCTGTCTCAACAAAGGGAAAAAAAGAAAAAAAGAAGAAAAAAGAATGAATTAGTAAGTAAGTAAGTAAGTAAATAAATGAGCATGACCAGAACTGCAAGAGCTTGAAATATAATCAAAAGACCAAAGTTATGAATTCTTGGGACGGAAGAAGCTAAAATGTACAATAAAGTCATACATAATCTATTCAGTGGAACAGATTTTCCCCAATTGAAAGAAAGAAATATACCCTCAAACACAGGAAACATTTAGAATCTTAAATCAAAATGACAGGATAAAAACCTCTAATGATGTATTATAATTAATCCATAGAAAACACAAAGAAACAATGTTAAATTATGTAAAGGAAAAAAGTCAACCCACCTACAAAAGCAGAGATACGAGGAAAACATCTGCCCTTCTGTCAGCAACACTTAATGGCAGCACAGAACACTGGACTCAGGCCTTGAAAGAAAATAGATAAGGAAGAATACGGGCTAGCGGGGGCTTTTAGAATGAGCAGAGAAACAAGAGCATTTCAAGACAAGTACAGTATAAAGTAGGTTATGAGCATGGGGCTGTTGCTGAAGACGATACCTAAAGAACAATATACATAGAGGAGAAAGAAAGAACTTCAATCACATCAGCAAGAAAAAACAATTTCATGGTTATAAAATTCTCAAATAAACAACCCAATGTGCACCTCAAGGACAGGAAAACAAGAACAACCAAAATGCAAAAGAAGTAGTAAGGAATAAATATCACAACAGAAATTATAAAATGGGCACTAAAAAAAAACATTATATAGAATCAACCAAAGAGTTGGTTCATGAAAAATAAACAGATAAAATTAACAATCCCCTGACAAACCTATTTTTTTTAAAAGAGAGAAGACCCAAGAGTAAGGATGGAAAGAGGTTCCTGCAGATGCAGAGAATTATTGCAGAGTACTTTCAAAGTTTGTATTCTAAAAAGTATAAAACCTGGAAGAAATTAATAAATTACTAGATACATATGACTGACCAAACATAAATTAAGATATAAGGGACTCAAACATGTCCATAGCCATCAACAATCTGAAGCAATCACAAAATGCCTCCTAAAGAAGAAAGTTTGTGCCCAGAGAGATTCACTGTTAAAATCTAAAGTTTTGCAGAAGAGTGAACACCATTCTTCAAACTGTTCCATAAAAGAGAAGGGAAGGGCCAGGTGGTGGTGGTGCACACCTTTAATCCCAGCACTCGGGAGGCAGAAGCAGACAGATCTCTGTGAGTCTGAGACCAGCCTAGACTTCAGAGCAAGTGTCAGGACAGGCTACAAAGCTACAGAGAAACCCTGTTTTGAAAAACAAAAACGAACAAACAAACGAAACAAAACAAAAAATCAGAAGGGAAGGAACATTACCACACTCACTACACAAAGCCAGGTAATGATAAAAAAGGAAAAAAGAAAACAAAAGCAAAATAAAATAGTGCAATTTTTCCCAAAAACATAGATGCAAAATTTTCCAATAAAATTCTTGAAAACAAATTCAGGAACACTTTAAAAGAATGTATACCACAACTAAGTTGATTCAATTCCAGGAGTATTAGATTAGTTCAAATACACTAATTAGTACCTATAAGACAGGAATCACATAATCATCCCAATCAACACAAAAAAAAGCCTTTGAAAGTTCAAAACTTCTTTGTGTGATAAAAGCCTTGAAAAAACTAGAATCAAAGGGAACACCTCAACTATGTGAAAGGCTATGTGAGACAAAGCTATAGCTAACATTATTCTAAATGGAGAAAAATTGAAGAGCAATCCCCCAAAACATACAGTGGAAGTCTTAGTGATAAGGCAAGAGAAAAATAAAAGTAAAACAAATAGGGAATGAAGTTATCAAAGTATCCCCATTCACAGATGACACAGTGTTTTTTCATCTTACTTTATGAACCTTAAAGAACCCTTAAAGTGCCACTAGAAAACTCATACCTTATAAATACTTGCAACGAAGTTGCATAACACAAAATCAATACATAAACACCAGAACCTTTTCTATACACCATTAACAAACTCCAACACAGAAACTGAGAAAATTTTCCATTCACAAAAATGGAAAACACCTAAGAGTAAACCTACCCAAGGAAGTGAAAGACCTCTGCAGTGAAGGCATTAAGACCCTGAAAAAAAAAAACCATGAAGACACTAGAAAACTGAAAAACCTTACTTGCTCATAGATAGGCAGAATTAATTTCATGGAAATGGATATATTACAAAAAATCGGTCATTTACAAATTCAATACAATTCCCATAAAAGTTCCATTGGCATTCTTCTCAGAACTAGAAAAAAATTAATCATAAAATTCACATGGAAGCATACATAGACCTGAATAGTGAATAGTGAAAGGAATCACTAATAGGAAGATCAACACTGAAGATTCCACAATAGCAGATCTCCAATTATATTACAGAGCAATAGTAACAAAATCGGGATGGTGCTGAAACAGAAAGAAACAGGTAAACCAATGGAATACATTAGAGTTACCAGGAATCAACTCACAAAGCAATAGCCTCCTAATTTTTGAAAAAACGTACCAAAAGCATGCACTGAAAACAAACAAACAAAACACCCCTCTTCAATCTCTTTAACAAATGGTTCTAGAAAAACTGGGTTCCGTGTGTAGAGAAATGAAATTAAATCCATAGCTCTTTTATAAGAATCAAAAAGGATAAAATCCTTTAATATAAAACCTGAAATTTTGAAACTCCTATAGGAAAACAGGTAAAACATGTCAAGGTAAGGATGAATTTTCTAAACAGTATTCTCAAAGTACAAGAAATAATAACAAAAACTGACAAGTGGAATTACACGAAATTAACCTTTTGAATAGCAAAGGAGATGCTCAGCAGAGAGTCAAGGCAGCCTACAGGATAGGAGAAAATATTACTAACTGTGCATCAGACAGGATCTCATATCCAGGATATATAAATCTGAGCTAAACCATATACTGAGGAGGAGGTGGAATCAAAATGTCACTTGAAATCACGAAGAAATAATTATGTGGCTTTTCGCCATGCATTAGGAAAAGAAGAAGTCAGACATGCATTTATCAACACAAAGGACAAGGTAAAAGAGCTTAAGCATTTATATTCTTTCTAGGTTTATAGCACTTTCACTTGGTAGCACAGCCAAGTAATAAAGTGTTTTTAAAAATTAAGGATGCAATTTCCATACTGTCTGGAGCATTTGTGAAACAGTAAAAGTGAAATCCAGCAAAATTATTTATGTACAACTTACTTTCCCCAACAATTAACCTTGATTTTGATGAATCTCTAGGGTCTAACAAACATGTAAATTTAATTTTGGGGGGCCAGGGATGTTACTATATTAGTGGAATAATTGTCCAGTATGCATGAAGGCTGGGGTTCAATCCTCAGACCACTTATACTCCAAACTCCTAACCTGGGGATTAAGCAACACACCATAATCCTAGTACTGGGAAGAAGGAAGCAGGGGGATCATTAGTTTGAGGTCACCTTTGGCTACATAGCTACATAGCTAGTATGGGGCCAGTCTAAGATATCTGAGATTATGTTAAAAAGGAAATAAAGAAAGAGAGAGAGGTTGGAGAGAGGAAAAGAGGGAAGAAAGAAAAGGAACATACAAAGTTTACCGTCTTAATCTTCTTAAAGTGTAGCATGCAGTAATGTTAGCTGTATTTGTATACTACTATACATCAGACCTTTAAAACTGAAACTCTATGCCATTGAACAACTCTGCCCTCCACTTGCTGGATTCCCAGCCCTCCACTATTCTACAGTTCTGCTGTTTTAGATATTTTATAGAGGTGCTACATTGTAAGCGTGGAATGGTGGTGCACACTTCCAATCCCAGCATGAAGTTGGTGAAATCAAGGGGATCAGGAGTTGTGGAGACCATGTCTCAAGAAGAAGAAATAGAGAAAAGAAAGGGAGAAAGAAAACAAGAAAGGAAGAAGGAAGGAAGAAAGGGAGAAGAAAGGAATGGAGACAAGGGATGCTCTATGGTCTGTCTCTGTACCCCTCTCCTATTTTATTTGGTATAATGCCAACGTGGTTCTTCCATAGGTGGCATCATATACCAGGATTTTCTTCTTTCTGTCTGTAAGGCTGAATAATACTCAGCCTTTGCCAATTCATCTATATCTAGGCATTTATTATTTATCTTTTTGGCTACTGTAAATAATGCTGATATGTAATGGGTATACAAAAATATACTCAGAAGTGTGCTTGATGGACCATATCCATAACAGCTGCACTATTTTATATTCACACCACATATGCAGAAAATTCATTTCTGCATATTTAACAGTACTTAGTATTTTCTGGGTTTGTTTTATCTTATTTTATTTTAGCTTATCTCATCATTCTTTTAATATGGCTGCTCTGGAAGATTTGAGGAGATACCTTTGTGCATAGATGACTGTTTCTCCATGATTATCAGTGTTGAACATTTTTCATAAGCTTATTGGTGACTCTTTTTTCCTTTTAACCTTCCCTGGAGACATGCTGATTCAAGTCTTTAGTAGTTTAAACTTAAATTGAGTTTTTTCTTTTTTTTGGTTACAGTTCTTTATGTAGTTTGAACATCAACACTTACTTCACTAAATACACAGCATAAAGCCTTTTCTCTGATTTCATAGTTTGTTTTTTTCATTCTGCTAATTGTATTCGTTTTTGTAATAAGTTTTAAACTTTGATATAGTCCTATTTGTTTTCCTATTTGACCAACTTTGTTCTTTCTTTCGTTTGTCCTTTTAGATTTATGCCCAAGGAAACACTGTCATGTTCAACAGCAGAAGGTGTAGTTCCATTTTTCTTCTGCGTCATTTCACAGGTCATGTTTAGGTCTTTGATCTATTGGAAGTTAGTTTCTGTATGCAGTAAAAGATAAAAATCTTTCCCCTAGTAGTGAAAAGCAGGAGGATCTCTGTTAGTTTGAGGTTGCCTGGTATACATAATGAGTTTGGGGTCAGCCCATGCTGCACAGTGAGATTCTGTCTAAATTATAAGTAAATATATAACTCGACACAATAAGAAAGATTTTTTTACAGTTTTTCATTTGGTTCTGTTGGTCCATGTGTTTTGTTGGTACTGCAGTATTTTGATTTCTGTAGCTTTACAAGCTTTAAAATTTTGAAATATGAGACCTCCAGATTAAGTTTTCTTTTCATGATGAGTCTACACTTCAAAAAATTACATTTTTTAATTACTCATACATGTGTGTGCACAGTGACTGTGGAGGTCAGAAAACATAATCCTGGAATGGCACTCAGATCCTCTGGATAAGAAGTATCTGTAGTCTTGGCTGCTGAGCTATCTCTGCAGCATCTCGTTCACAGCTTTAAAAGTGAACATGAAACAATGAAAATTGGCTTCATAGCGAAGTTATGTGTTATCTATTATGTACTGATTAGTATAAGGAGTGAGTTCAACTGTACAGTGAAGCTCATCTGTATCAACTGCAACATTACAATGAGATTTATTTTCAAAATACCTTATTAATTTTTTTGTTTTTGTTTTTTGAGATAGCGTTTCTCCTTACAGCTTTGGAGCCTGTCCTGGAACTCACTCTGTAGACCAGGCTGGCCTTAAACTCTCAGAGATCTGTCTGCCTCTTCCTCCCAAGTGCTGGGATTAAAGAACTACCACCACCTGGTTCTTTCATTTAATTAAAAAAATAAATTTCATATGTATGGATTTTGCCTGCATGTATGCCTGTCCATCACATGTGTGCCTGGTGTCTTCAGAGGCCAGAGAAAGGCATTGGACACTCTGGAATTACAGATGGTTGGGAGCCATCATGCAGATGCTGGGACTAGAACCTGGGACCTCTAGAAGAACAGTCAGCTCTCTTAACCTCTGAGCAGTCTCAATAAAATTAAAGCATTTTTGCATAGTAAATGATGAACATTGTTGTTGGGGAACAGCCTTAATGGGGATTAGAAATTTGGTAATGAATATGAAGACATGAATGAAAATAATAAAATGGAGAAACATAGGATAGTATTGGGAGGGAATTCCAGTGAGTACTAAAAATTCGCCCATGTTTAATTTCCAACTGTTTAAAGTACCCCTGACACCAAAAGGTAGGAGTAAGAAAAGAGACTGCATGAACATGGAAATGAACAGAGCAGTTGAAAGTCGGGGCTACATTCATAGTTAAACATTCTATTGCCGGAACAAAACAAGTCACGCTCACACCCTAGGCCAAAACATTCTGTAGGCAAACCACTCCCTGGGTGGAATCCATAAAGGTAACTGGAACTTAGTTGGATCCTTAGACTCTTGTTTGAGGTAGGAACAGATCTACTTCTCTATTTCTGGAGCACAAGGTCTGGCAATCGACAATAACCTTGAGAGAGCAGAATTCTCTGCTCAACATCTAGGTGGGGCCTTTGTTTGAGGTAGAAGCATGATAACCTTGAAGGAACTAGAGGTAAGCCCCAACTCTCTGACCATTAGTCAAGGTGGAAATAGGCTCATAAATTCAGGCCTCCATATACTGTTAACATGTAGCTGTGACAATATTAAGGTATAACTAAAAGAGAATAAGACAAACACAACATACATAATTTATATAGCCAAATGAGTATTGTCCCTTCCAAAAGATATGCCTTCTCAATGAATACCAAAAGCTCCCACTTGAAATGCTTCTTTCAGTATGAACTAGCTTCAAATGCAGTCATTGAACTACTTAATGAAAGTACACCCCCCATGGTGGTGCACGCCTTTAATCCCAGCACTCATAGCAGAGGCAGGAGGTTTTTGGTGAATTATAGGCCTTCCAGCTCTACAAAGTGGGTTCCAGAACAGCTAGGGCTACACAGAGTACCCCTGTGTCAAAAACAAAAAATCAAAAAAAAAAAGACCAAACAAAAAAGTATATTCATTCCCTTAAATTTCCATATCACGTGACTACTAATTATATTGTAGATTGTTCCTAAATGTCCAATTTTATTTCCAAAATGTGTAAAAATTGTCATTATTGAGAAGACTTAGGAATTTGCTTTGAGGTATGACACGTTTAGCTGCAAATTTGTGACATACTTATTTAAAACTCAGACATATTGACCGATAAATACATTATTTTATTTATGTAGAGAAAAAATTGTCTCTGGGGCATTTTAGAAGATAAATGCAAAATAACAAACATAGCTAGATATTTACAGAGATTATCTGTCTGGGGTACCTCACATATTCCCTTCAAAATTTCTAATGTGCGAAATCAGGCTAAGAATTCCTTACTTTGTTACGTATTAATGTAGTCATTATATTTCAAGAAAGAATGCCTTGTACAAGGTATAGATATCTTCAGTTTACAACCATTTGTAAACCCAGCAGAGAATGAAATTATTGTCCTAGTGTTCTCTCACATACATGCAAGCACATTCTTCAGGTCTAATTTTTTTTTATGTAAACTCTCAACAATGGAAAGAATGTGAATTATTCCACTTATAAATAGCTTAACAATTCTTGAACTGTAATACTAGTTGGCCTTGACTCATACATCTAGTACCTGAAAAGAACCATTCAGTGACAGACAGTTGATTCTAAATAATTGGAATTATTATTGGACTAGCTCTACATTTGCTTATGGAGTAATGGATTTTGTTTCAGGTGGACCTTGGAGTCAGGAATGGTGCTGGTACTTAATTTGTACAATGGTAGACCCTTCTTGATAGATACTCAGAGGAAAAAAACATTGAGTCCTGTAGAGTCTTAGTTGAGCAAAATATCACCCGCTAAAATAAGGACACTCCTCATCTGGCTCTTGAAGCAATAACATTTTAGTTTGCTTGGTTCGTAGGGGCCCTGGTGAGTACTATATGCCAACTCCTGGCTCTTTCTTCACTGACAACCACAATGGAAGTCTCCTGTGTGCACCATGCCATCTCAAAAATTTGGCAGCGTTTATGTGCCTTTGTGTTGAGTATCAAATAGTCTTTTGCTAGAAGAGTAAAAATTCAAGGAAATGTATATAATTCTAGGATTGTGTGTGTGTGTGTGTGTGCGTGTGTGTGTGTGTATGTGTGCGTGCGCCTCTGGTAGGCTATGAAGGAGCTGGTTTCACCACATGGCACTTGACAATGAGCTGAGGTGATTAGGCTTTGTGGCAAGAAACTTTATCCACTGAGCCATTTCTCTGACCTGATTCTAGGAATTTTTATAGTCAACGCATGATATATTAAAAGTGGATACTCCAGATGATGATAAATCAGAAGTAGCACAAACACTCTTCATCTTAGAGAAGCTAAGAAAAATGCTAGATCCCATTGCTTTAGTTTATACTCCTGAAATTAGACCACAACAGACCAGAATGCAAATCAAAATGGTGTCATTTGTGAGCATTGCCGTGTTGTTCTAAGGTAAAGAAGATCTGCATTTCTGAAAGATCAGGTTACACAGAGCAGTACAGTTATGTCTGTGTAGGCTTATGTCTTCTGGACATGTTATGTGAATGGCCTTGGGTGACACATGGCCATTTCTGAGGCTTCTCTAGCACAGCACAATGACTCTAGTCCTCGTCTATGTTGTGGTATTACAGCCCAATAGCTCACTGTACAGATCTGCTACATTTTATTCATCACTTGATACATTTGCATGGTTCTTCTTTATTCATTTTTATGAACAATACTGCAGCATATCATATCCAGAGATGGCGGATATGTTCAGAAATAAAGATGGATTCACTACTGATTCAGAAGTACTGTTGTTTGCTGTTGAGATAAGAACATTATGCTTCAGTAGATAAATATGCAAGGTTGAAATTTTAGTGAATTTTAGTGGTAACAGATTCTTTCATTGTCTTTGCTTTGGCATTTTGTGTGTGTGTGTGTATGTGTGTGTGTGTGTAAAACATGATCTTGTACAGCCCATGATAGCATTAAGCTCACTACGTAGCCAAGGATGACCTTAAATTTTACCTCCCCAGTGCTATTGGTATTATAGGTGTGTCCTGCCTTTATCTCCCTAGTGCTGAGATTATTGGCCTCTGTGCAGCTATTATTGCCACCATGGCCTATTAAAGGAGTAATAAGGGTTGGAGACAGGGTTTTGTACTTGCAGGTAAGCAATCTATGAAATGAACCGAATCTCCAGCTTAGGTACTGTTGTTGTCTCAGTCACTGCTCTATCACCATGAAGAGACAAGGCAACTTTACAAAGGAAAGCATTTAACTGGGGCTTGGTTATAGTTTCAGAGGGGTGGGAAACACGGTGGCACTCAGGCAGACATGGTGCTGGAGAAGGATCTGAGAGTTCTACATCCAGATTCCCAGGCAGCAGGAAGAGACCCTGGGTCTGGCTTGGGATTTTGAAACCTCAAAGCCCACTCCCAGTGATGCACTTCCTCCAACACCCTAATCTTTTCAAATAGTGCAACTTCCTAAGCATTTAAATACATGAACCTATAGGGACATTCTTATTCAAACTACCACAGTTTCTTTTTAAAAAATTGTTGATACTTGATAAAAATGCAGATAATTCTTTTCAGACAGGTGAATTCTTTGCTACTGGAAAAGAAGCCATCTTGGAATTCATTTGCCCGCTAATCTCAACATTTTAAAATATGTATTTTTAAAAACCTTTTTCTTTGACATGGCTCTCATGTCTGATGGGTGTCACCTTTAAGGAATTGGTTAGATCATTACCATGCTTTTGTTTAATAGTTCTATGGAGGTCATTCTTCTACATGTTTTGTCAATGATCTTTCACCAACGTTCTCAATGTGTGACTGACTGACTCCACAAGTGTCTTCACCTCCTGTTGGAATTAGAGACATTTTCACCAGTTCTTCTGGAGTTTTCTGGACGTCAATGGAAGCAGTAAGTAAAATTACTATCCTCTCTGATTTACATCAGCTCAAAGAGACTAAAAATATTTTGCATAGTCTGGAATTTAGAGGAAAATCTGGAGCTGCTAAACTTCAGAACTATTTTTACATATTATATTGCCTCAGTTTATCTTTCTTTCTTTTGTCTCCTTTATTTATCTATCCTCTCTTTGGATAAAGGAAGAGAGCCCATCAAGAGAGTGATTACAAAAACAGTCAGTTCATCTGTATCAAGGAAGGTGGCGCCATCATGGTTTCTGACCCCTCCTACTCATGGTCCCACTCATATTTACGACAGGCCTAGGCTTTCCAAATGTTATCAACCAGAGACTCAAATATCAGTTCCATTGCCGAGTTTTTGTTTCTCAAAGAGAACCCTTCAGAGTGAACTAGTTCTCACTGTGAAGACTTTCATGGGATGAACTGGTAGGGGACTCTGGAGCTTCAATCTGTTTAATCCCTCTAAGTGAGTTTGATTTTCACCCTATAGTACCCCAGGTCTGCCTTGAACTCCTGATCCTCCTACCTTTAGTTCCCAAGTACTGGGATTAGAGATGTGAATCTCCACAACTGGCTTAATTAATTGATGTTTTGAGGCCTATTATTTCTGTGTGTACGGTGTGTTGTGCGTGTGCCTGCATCTGTATCTGTGTATACATGCTATGCGGTGTGGCTGCCTGTGGAGAGTAGACAATGGTGTCAGATCCCTGGGATTACAGGTGGTTGTGAACTGCCTGGTGTGGGTGTCAGGAACCAAACCTGGATCCTTTGGGGGAGAGCATGAAGCACTGAAAGAGAAAGATTCTTTCTGTTTTTAAATGTGTGTAGGTGTGCGCTTGAGCCCTTGGAGGCCAGAAAACTGAGCTGATGTTACAGGCCATGTGAACTACTTGATACGGGTGCTAGGAATTAAACTTGGGTTTTTGCAAGCCCAGCATTGGACTGTTTTTCCAGGCCTAATTATGTTTTCTCTCTAGATTGCTTCCTATGCATCCACCAGAAAGATGAAGAAAGTTTGTGTTTACTATTAACTTATCAAAACTAAAATACTTTAGTGAATTAAATACTGATAATCAAACTTTCTATGACAGAGAATTTATATTTTATATAAATTTATAAATCTCATAAAGAATTATTGAAAAATCAGTTGTATATTTGATTTTTTAGTAAGTTTATAAGTTAGAGATCTATTAGAAACATCGAATGCTATTTTTATTTGTCTCTTGCTGAGTTACGGATTATTTGGCTTTACTATTTATTTATATCTGAAATAAATTTAGTATTTTCATTAAAACCTAAAATTATATTTATGTAGTGTGTGTGTGTGTGTGTGTGTGTGTGTGTTGGAGTTGAGATATACCTCATGGTGCATTTGCAGAAGTCAGAGAACAGCTTGCAGGAGTCGGGTATCTTCTTCCAGCATGTGGGTTCTACCAACTGAGCTCAGGTCTTTAGGCTTGAAGACAAGTGTCTTTATCCACTTCTGACATCTGGCCAGCCCTTCCTTTCTTCTTCCCCTTCTTCTTCCTCTTCATCTTCCCCTCCTCCTCCTCTCCTCCTCCTTAATTAATTTTTCAGTTAGCACACAAAGAAATGAGTTTCACTATGGCATTTGGTACATACATGTGATTGTGTTTGCCTGTCTCCCCGAGTGTTACACACGCTCCCCCCACTCCTTGTATTTTGTACTCCTCTTGCCCGTCCCTCTCCTCTTCCCCAATAGTCTACACTCTTTCTGCTTTTCCAGCACCTGTGTCCACTGGCTTATATCTTTAGGCTTTATGTACCAACTATGTTGCCAAGATGTCATATCTTCCATAATTGGAGATAATTTCATTTAAAGCAAAATAAATCAATAATAACCTTGTGATTTGAAAATCTCACAGAAGCTGTAAGAACAACTTTAATAAGGTGATGATAATGCACAAGTATTTTGAAAATTAAGCTCTAAGTAAATGTGCGGGTTTCTGGGTCAGTACTCATCCTACAGTACCCAGTGTCAAACTGAAGCTCTGTGTGAGGTTTTTCCCAGGAGCATTTGCTTTTCATAGGCTCAACTACATTATATGATGAATGACTATTAACGTCTAGGCACCTCATTTGGCCTTGATCCCACTCTCCTTTGGGAGACCACATGATAGCCTATTATTTGCTATTTGCTGTCCTTGCTTAATTTTTCAGGCTCTTGAGATAAGACTTCTAAATTTGGAAAATATGAACACTTGGCACAACTTACATTAGAACACATTGTATGCACATATATGTGATCTATTATAAGAGCACACTGTATGCACACATACATGATGTATTTATTATAAGCAAATGATCCAAGCTATGCAACAATAAAATCACATTATTTAGGTCCTAGAACAGAGTAAAGCCTTTTACAGTTCCCAAGTTCATCTTCCTTCCCCTAAGGCTACATCAGGTCACATTTATATTCTTGGGAAAAGATTATTTGATTGCATTTTTTTTTAATTTTCACAACCATGGAACTTAATCATCAGAAAGCAAGCTTAACTCATATCAACTCAGCTTCACCTCTTCTACTGCATTCTATTCTCAGTATCATAAAATACAAATTTGATTTCTGCTGAGGATGAAACTGATTGTTTTCAACTGTTTACTCTTCCACTTTTCTATAAACAAAGGAAATAAGACACGTAATTATTATTTATGTTTTGACAAAATTCAATGTGATGCTGGCTGTGGTGACCAAGACCTGTAATCTGATCCCTAGGAAGCTGGAGGGAGGAGGATCACAAGTTTCAGGATCACATGGGCTGCACAGTAAGAACCGGGTCTTAGAAACAATAGTGACAAAATTCAGTATGGCAAAGTCAACATTCTGTCTTATGTTTCATGGGGACCAGTACCACCAGTGCCCAGGATTTCATTTAAAAGTATCCTTGTATAAGAAATAGACCTCTGGATTGGAGTCCAGGAAATAACCAGAACCAAAGTTACATTCAATCTATCCCAGAGAGTGTGGATCTAGCTGACATATCTAAAGCTCTCTGTAAACTATCCATGTTCTCTAACATACTGTTAACACTCCTTCATTTTATTTGGGATTGTTGTGCCCTGAATATTATGCTTCATAGAACAATTCAAGCCTAGAATTTAACAGTGTTTTGCTCAATTAAAACAAGGCAGCAGAATTCTCCAGATGACTTTTACCTTATCTATACACATATATTTTTAGAAATCTAAAATCTTATAATTTTGTTGGAAATATTTTTTCTTCCAATAATAAAAATAAGCCTATATAGCAATATGCTCCTCCTAGGTATTCAGAATTTACTACACATACCAGTGTATTAAAGAAAATCCCAGCTTTCTAAGAGCAATAACATTTCCGGATATACTGACAGTATCAAGGGTTGCCCCAGGACCAGAATGAGAGAGTCAACTAAAGATTTACCACGTGTATAATTCAGACATTAAGTGATATATAATCATGTATGGCATTGTGATATTTTCATCCTTCATTAGAAATAATGTCTTAAAATAATGGTAAATGAAGCCCAGGCAATTTAGTGAGACCCTGCCTCAAAATAAAATAAGAAAAAAAAGAATTGAGGATGTGTGTTAGTGGTAGAGAACTGCCTTGCATGTTCAAATCCCTGAGTTCAGTACCTAATACTGAAGAAAGGGCATATGGGCATGGGGAGTACTTGGTAAAAGTCTTCAGTAGACATTACAATTGCAGCTGTTAAAAACCTGTGGGTTCAGGCATGCTAGCGTGTAATCTCAGCACTCGGGATGTTGAGGAAGGAAGATTACTGTGAGCTCTAGGCCAACCTGGACTACATAGCATTAGACCCACCAGACTACAGAGCAAAACCCTGTATCAAGCAAAGCAAAGCATAGCACAGTACCATGGAAGTCTAGTGTGGTAGCACACAATATCGGACCTAGCATCCCAACACAGGGGAGGCTGAGGCAAAAGATTCAGAGATTCAGAGAGCAGCATGGTCTTAGCAAAAGAAAAACACCAACCAGTCAAACAAACAAAATGACAGAAGAAAACTGTGGAAAGTATACTAAGAAATTTAGAGCAAGTTTATTGTTGAATGATTTCTAAAATCTGACAAGTATATATACAAACTTAGTGATAGTTTATGAAAATGCATGTGTTAATGTGAATTTTGAACAAAGTGGAACTATCATAAACCTTTCCAAGGAGGTTTTATTTGAACTATATTGTAATAAAATAAATTTGCAAAAAACCCTTGATTATTTGCAGACAAATAGAACTGTTTATTTATTTTAATACTTAATTCACCAAGGATAACCAGCAGAATAGAAACGCCCCAAATCCTGTCATTTGTAAATTCCTTTCTTCTAGTTCTTTCATCGAGGAGCATCTTTTGTCATTATTTCCTTCCTCTTGTGTAGAGAAGGGTGATGTTATCACACAGCTTGACGACTGGTCTTAGCATCTTTAGAGTAAAAATAATGCTTGCATATGAATTGCACTAAAATGCCTTCAATCTGAATCTCAATTTGACACTAGCTAGGAAGAAGTGACGTGTTTCTCCCATTTGTGCCCCTCTTAAAATAACAAACGATTGTGAAGGTGAAGTGTTGGGGGATATTTGATCTCACTGTAAAACCTGAGACTTTGTTAACAAAATCAATCTTGGATCTGGTGACAGAGCCAGCAACTAGCTGACAGGAATTAGCCATAAAGAGTATGGAAAAGCCAGGAAGACAGATAGAGAGACGCACAGGAAGGAGTAGGGAGGGACAGGTTGTTACATGGTCTTTTTGATTTGGGATGGCTGAAGAGATGCTCTCTTGCTGGGTCTCTGGCTAAAATAGGAAGGTCAGCTGCTTGCTTCTTGGCCCCTCTGATCATGTCGTCATTTCTCCCAGTTTGTGTATTATTGGTTGCAAAAGGAAAGTAGATCACAATATTCGGTGTGTTTTTTATTTTGTTATTTTGATCCAGGGTCTTGCTACCCAAGCTAGCTTTGAACACTATCCTCCTTCCTCACTCCCCAGCCCCATGCTAGGATGCACACCATACTTGGTTTCTACAAGCCTTTTGATATGAAAAATGCAAATCCCAACTGCAGAGCCATTTTGGATACTTTACATGCTAACCCTGAAGTTCACAGCACCCCTTTCAGATGCAACAAGTGAAACAGATGCCTCTGATCCCCATGACAACAATAAGCTGCTGAACTACATAAACCTTTATAAAATCAGTATGCCTCTCGTATATGAAAAGTGCCATCCAATGGGGATTTCTTAGATGGAATGTAATGTTCCATGTCTGTTTTCTGTCCAGTAGGGTGGCCTCTAGCCACAGGTAGCTACTTAGTCTTTCCATTATGGTTATTATGGCTAAAACAATCACATGCATTGGATTAGTGCAGACTGGTAGACCCTTCAAACATTCTGACAGATATTAGACATATGAGCCCATTATGGAGAATCCAAGAGCCTTCACATAGCAGCACTATGTTTAAAGAACCTGTCATTCCCTCAGTATGGACTTTTTCAAATTTTCACATTTTCAGAAAACAACAACAACAACAACAACAACAACAACAACAACAAAAACCAACCAGTCTTTAGGTTCCTTTTCTGTATGATTCATCGTTTTGCGAAAAAGTGTAAGACTGTTTTATTTTTTTTTCCCAACTCTGCCTCCTCTTCTGCAGACAGAATCCAGTGATTAGATGCTGCATTTACTTAGGCTATTCTCTCAAAAAACCTGGTTTCCATGCTGCAAATAAATGACAGAAACTTTTCTACTAGATTATCCCAGACAGCACAAATGTTCTTTCCCAAAGTGGAGACAGCCCCCTCACATCGCCATTACATCTGTTGATGCTTATAGAAGTGGCATCCACTTCACAGACAGGGAATGCCACATTCTTGGTAAGGACAGAGAATATGGCGATGCTTAAAAAAGAAAGAAAAATGTCTGGCTGTGAATCAGATCTATGGAATTAAGTAGCTACAGAGTTTTTCACTTCCGCAGCACACAGATTCTTTCTGTGGACGTACCTGGCCATTTTCTGGCCAATGTTTTCTAGGCGATTTGATTGTGAATGCAGCCCAAGTCATAACCTCCGTTTTCCCGTCTGCAATGTGCAGTGATGCTCCAGGCTGGAGAGATGCAGCACAAGCCATAACCTCCGTTTTCCTGTCTGCAATGTGCAGTGATGCTCCAGGCTCGGGGTTAAGTGCCTGTATTGTTCTTCCATAGGACCAGAGTTCGGTTCCCAGCAACCACACCAGGTGACTCACAACTGTCTGTAACTCCAGTTCCAAGAGATCTATCTGATCCACTTCTGGCCTCCATGTACATCCGTACTCATGTATACATACTGTAATTCCTTTAGCCACCCATAAGGCTGCACTTCCGGGCTCGGAGGCCAGCATACATCTCCCAGGTGC
>LOEQ01004201.1:199931-211173 GCA_001685075.1 Bramus lutescens | reverse complement strand
TCAGGTGCTTCCTGGCACAAAGCTAGACTGCGACCTCCTATCGTAGGCTCGGCGTCACCTGCTCTCCCGGCCCTGCCCTGTGGCCGAGGGATTGCGTCCCGAACCGGGCTTGGGAATCGGCTGCCTCTCAAGTTGGTGTTATTTATGTTTGTCTTTTGTGAGGGCAGGGTTTTGAATCCCCGGCGGCCCTTTCGCCCCCGCCTCCGCCCCCTCGGGCTCGAATGGGCGGTGGGAGGGAAAGGCGTGTGCAAGTAGGGGAGAGGGGAGGGTGTTTATGGGTAAAAGGATATTGTCAACGCTTTTCAAAAAAAGAAATAAAGGGGGGGGAAAAACCAAACCAACAACAACAACCAAAAAACCCCAAACCACAGGCACCACTCTCAGAAAGCCTTTCTTGTTTGCCTGCATGGGCCATGCGTGCTTGCTGGGCCAGAAAATGAGTTTGGAGCTGATTTAAGTGAAAGTGTGGGCTTCCTCTGCCTATGGTGCATGAGGGTGATGTGGTTTGGTCCAATATTAAACCAAAACAAGCCAAAGCAAAATTAAAAAAAAATGTTTAGAACTGCATTGAGTGCCTGAAGTGTGGAACTGCTGGTATATTGACAGAAAACCCAGCCGTGGACTGGGGAACAGCAAGCTTGCATGGCTGTCGCGTTTTTGTTTTTTGTTTTCTCTCCCCCAGCTTGTAGGAAGTTAGGGGCCAGCTAGAAGAATCAGGATTGTGGAAGGAAGTGTCATGGTAGACTTGCTTTCTGGTTGTTCCATTCTCATGCATCTATTCCTCCTAGACTCTGTGTCCCACTCTCTAATTAATAATAGCCTTGTGGCTAGGAAACTTCCAAAGAATGCATTGAACAACTTACAGTGGAACTTAATTGACATTCCAGAACTTATTTCTGTCTGTTTTGTTCTGGATTTGTACTGAAATTGTTACTTTGGCCATTCTGTGGAAGAGAATATTGGATCAGAACCACCAGAAAAGCCTCGTGGGCATGTTTTAGAGTTTGGAAACAGACTCCAAACTTTTCCCGGTTCTGCACGATTCTGGAAAATTCCCAAATGGGATGGCCATTTGGATGACTTTTTGAGGAGTTCTTTCACAGTCATTCACAGAAATATCCAGACTTAGAGGAAAGCATTACTGTCAAGTATGGGGGTGGGGTAGGTTGCACGTGGAGGGGAGTGGGGAGAAAGAGGAGGTGGCGGATTGGTAAAGACTCCTCAAGTTATGCTTGAAACACCTTTGTTACCAAAGACCAATCAGAATAACTTTTTAGCTTCTTAACTTTAATGCCCCCTTTTGAAGTAGTGGATTTGCTATGTGACTAAACCACTTGGAACATAAAGTGTGTGTTAAATGTTGATTAATTGACTAGACAGAAATTCAGATAAACACATGAATTCAGCAACTCACCCTTTTCTATTACAGGTGACCCTCTAGCCTTGCTTTGAAAAAGCCATTTTGTGTAACTCTTGACTGTGAATGAATTGCTAACATACCCGTTGGGATCACGACCGGAAAAGCATGTCTCTCCAGAGGTCCTTTGCTTGACCCAGTACCTGGCATTAAAAAGATACGTGTTTTTCTCTCTTGTTGTCCCCTCCATCATTATGAGCATTGGCTTTTCACCCTTGAAGTGAAAATGTTGAAAGCCGAGTCTTCAGGTGAACGAACCACTCTCAGAAGTGCTTCTCCTCACAGAAATGCATACAGAACAGAGTTCCAGGCACTGAAGAGTACTTTTGACAAACCCAAGTCCAATGGGGAGCAGAAGACAAGAGAGGGTGAGGGCTCCCAGCAGAGCAGGGGTAGAAAATATGGCTCCAATGTCAACAGGATTAAAAATCTATTTATGCAGATGGGTATGGAACCCAGCGAGAATGCTGCTGTCGTTGCCAAAACCAGGGGCAAAGGTAGACCTACATCCCCTCAGAGAAGAATGAAGCCCAAAGAGTTTGTGGAGAAAACAGATGGCTCAGTGGTTAAGTTGGAGTCCTCTGTTTCCGAACGAATTAGTAGATTTGACACAATGCATGATGGCCCTTCATATGCTAAGTTCACAGAGACTCGGAAAATGTTTGAGAGAAGTGTGCATGAATCAGGGCACAATAATCGCTACTCCCCAAAGAAAGAGAAAGCCGGAGGGACTGAAGCACTGGATGAGTGGGGGGCTTCCAAGTCCAACCGAGGCAGCAGTGATTCCTTGGACAGCCTGAGCCCCCGCACTGAAGCCGTGTCCCCGACAGTGAGCCAGCTGAGTGCGGTGTTCGAGAGTACTGAGTCTCCCAGTGCCATGGTTTCTGAGAAGGCTGAGAGCAATGAGTACTCAGTGACTGGACATTACCCTCTGACTTTGCCATCTGTTACTGTTACTAATCTTGATACCTTCGGCCACCTCAAGGATTCTAATTCAAGATCTTCTTCAAGCAAACAAGGTTTTGAGACAGAGGATCCTCAGATGACCCCTGCAACTGCAGAAGTGGCTCAGAAAGCCGCCTCCCTAGCTTCATTGCCTAGTGAGGAGATACAGCTGAGCAAGGGAGCCGAGGACATCACATCTCCCCAGGAGACTCTGGACAGCATCGGCACAGATATTCCTGAAGAACCCTCTGCTGAAAACCAGGCAATGCCAAAGTCTGATCACCTCCCACCACAGAATGAAGCCTCAGAAGATGCTGAAGCTGACGTGTTTGGGTGTGAGACAGCACAGCACCAGAAGAAAGACCTGGCAGGAGGTGATGTAACCTCTCCTGATGCTTCTGCATCAAGCTGTGGAAAAGAAGTGCTTGAAGACTCAGCTAATTATGAGAGTTCCCATGCATACATGCATAGTGACCATAATGTGTATAGGGTGAGATCCAGGTATAACTCGGACTGGGGGGAGACAGGCACTGAGCAGGATGAGGAGGACGACAGTGATGAGAACAATTACTATCAGCCCGATATGGAGTACTCGGAGATCGTTGGGTTGCCGGAAGAAGAAGAAATCCCAGCAAATAGGAAAATTAAGTTTAGTTGTGCTCCAATTAAGGTATGTTTTTTTTTTTTTTCAGATTGTCCCTAAGTTTCCTTTCAGCGTGGTGGCCTATGCAGGATAGATTTGACAACTACTAGATTTTTTTTTAAGACATTTGAGTTTGTGGGTATGCACCTGTTGTCCGGTGATTTCAGAAGTCAGACGTTGGGGAGGTATCAGGTTGGCTAAAGTGATGTCCGGTGGCATAAACCCCCAGGGAGACCTAAGCAACGTGAAGAAGTTTGTGAGACACATTCCAGTGGAGTGGAGTCCGAGCAGCCGGAACACTGAAACCAGGAGATTTTGAAATACAGCTACTTCTGCAAGGGGCTCTTTAAGATGATCCATTAGTAATGACATTCTGACTTTACATTATAAGATATAGGGTATAAGGTGCACTGGGGGATTTATGCTAACCTTGAAATCATTTTCTTTACTTTCTTGCTTTAATGTATCGGAGCTACTCCTTAGTTCAGTGTAAGTGGATGGTGTTTCTGAACTTTTAGTTTTTCTTTTTGCATTGCTACTTGGTTGTGAACATTTGCTTTATGGAACTATATTAGCTGGTAAATGCTTTGCAAAGCCGTGGCTATATACAACTTCAATTTCAGGAATTGTTATGTAGCTTTGCAATGACATTCTGAGAGAGGAAACATAGTTGACTTGCCATTCATTGATTCATTTTATGTCTTAAGTTGGACATAATGCGAACTAAATTCAGATGTTTTATTTTAGTGATTTCACTTAGCTAACATTTGGTAGAGAAGAAGAGCAAAGTGTCTCAGGAGCGGGTGGTGTGATGTTATTAGTGGAAAATGGTACTAAGGGCAGGGTGTGAGTTGAGTTTCAGAATCCCCTGGAGTGCTTTTCCAAGTGGACTTGCCTACCAGCTCTGTCCTCAGATTCTGTCATCATCTTGTGGGGAGCCTGGGGAGGTCTGGTTCAAGTGTGTTGTTTGATACCATCTTCTAGGGTCATGCTGCTAGCATACGTGCTGTATACATGATAGATTTGGAATTTGATGCCACAGCTTTGTCAATTTGCGTCTTAAAACCTAAAGTTCCTTTTTTTTTTCCCATCCCATGAACTTGCATTTGAAGCTATAAGGACTTCCGTGGAAATACCCACAGAAATGCCTGCCTCTGCTGTGGTTAGCCAATAATATTATAAAATAAAGTAATATTCTATGAAGTTCTATATAGATGTTACTATGTCAGAGTTTTTCTTATTAGTATAAGGTGACATCTTGGGTCAGAATGACCACATACAGTTTGTCTATGTTTAAAATGAACTGAGATATGGATTTAGTTTGAGAGTAAGCTGTGTTTTTGTATGTTTTGATACTTTCTTGTAGCTCTGATCACCTGTCTATGGGGTTATTTCCACTTTAGGCACCCTCTTCAAAAGTATCCGTTTCCCAAGCCTGTCCAGCAAACTCCCAAATTCCACTGTTTAGGGTCCTTTGAACATGTTCTTCCTTCTTCCTAGAAAGGCGTCAGTACAGGTTAGACCATCCTAAACTGAACAAGAGGGGTCAGTACAGGTTAGACCATCCTAAACTGAAAAAGAGGGGTCAGTACAGGTTAGACCATCCTAAACTGAACAAGAGAGGTTAGTACAGGTTAGATTGTCCTAAACTGAACAAGAGGGATCAGTACAGTTTAGACTGTCCTAAACTGAACAAGAGATGCATAGCTGAAATAACTCGCCACTGACTGCTTAAAGCAGGGGAATAGGAAATTATGAAAATTTATCATCTAGAGTGTCAGCCACTGAGCCTCCTGGGATACCAGCCTTGTATTTGGGTCCTCTAGTGCACAGGACATCACTGCGTAGTAGTTCGTGTGATGGATTTTACAGAATCTGTCCTTGAAGTATGTCTTCATATGTGAAGTATGAAAAATTTTAAATTTAGACTTTCTGATTTCTGTTGCTTATAGTAATAAGTGTGTTGCTTCTTTACTCAAACTGGGGTATGTAGAGAAAAGAAGGAGAATATGTGCATTTAGCCCATTTCAGAAAGAACTTGGGTCTTGGTAAGATTTGAGTAACCAAGGCCATTTGGCTTTCGTTGGGCAGTTAAAGGGACTAGTTGGAGTGAAGTGAGTTTGTAAGCAGAAGTGCCATTCTTATCTCTTCTGTAATGAATACTCTTTCTTGTTGCTTCCCTTGTTTAACAGGAAAGTGGATACACTTGGACATTTGAAAATGGCTTTCCACTGAGGGTGGAGTTTGTTCACTCCCCATTTAAGATTTTTTTTCCTTTTTGTGCTTCAGAGGGAGGTAATTTAAAAACCAAACTCAACAAGTACTTTCTTAGGTTCATCATGTGTGCTTGTCATGATGCTAGCTGCAGAGGACGCCCACTTCTATTAAGAGTAGCCCTTCTGTGACCTAGTAGTCAGTTCTTGCATACATTTTATTTGAATAAACTCAGGTTAAGCAGAGTAACAACTGTGCCCAAACGTCTTGTGTCTTTTGAGCGGTTGATAGTTAGTTCTTGGCTTACTTGTGTTGTGACAGGGATACAATACGTTATTTGAAACAGGATACATTTACCCATTCATTGTGTTTGCTTATCTTCCTAAAGCTTTATGTAGGTAGTAGAAAGATAATATTAAAGCCTTTTTCTTTGGTATTTAAACACTATCTTTAAGAAGCATTAGAGAGCATATTCTTTGCAGAAATAATGTTTGAAAGTTTTATATTCCCGACAATCTTTTTCTTTACTAGGCAAAACATTCCCAACATCTTTAATGCTTCATTAATCTTGCGTATGAGCTTTGTGGGTGTGATATTGTTTCTAATGTTTGGTTCAATTCTCTTATAGAGATTTTGAATAAATGTTACCTTGAGATGTCTTAAATCTGGACCCAGAAAACAAACAAAGAAACAAATAGTAGTTGATCTTTAAATTATATTCCTTGTATTCATTAGTTACTTGAAAATGGTCAGATTACTGAGATGTAGTGGCACATGCCTATAATCTTAGGACTGGGAAGGCTGGAGCAGCAGCATTGAAAGTTCAAGGCCATCGTGGGATACATAGTAAGAAACTGTTTCAATATCTTCCCCTCATCCAAAAGATCTGATTGTATTTGCTGGCTAACACTTAGTTGATTTCCCCATCTTTCACAGACACAATTGTTACTTATTGTATAGGTTGATGTATTTAATAAGGAGGGTCATGGAACATCAGAATAGGATTATTAATAGAAAGTACAAACCTTACCTTGAAGACATGGGGTGGGAGAATGTTATGAACATTTTCATTTGAGGTATAGAATGATGTTTTAGTTTTCAAAAACTTCTCAAAACTAAGGAATTTAATTAAAGTAATTATGCTTTATATCAATAAAGGCCAACAAAAAGTAGCTTATGTCACTAATCTTTTTTTCTGTTGTTTTAGAACATTTACTGAGCCTCTAGGATGTGTCAGGAAGATTATGAATACAATCCATGAGAGCATTTGTCTAGGAAAGGGATGGGTGGGATGTGGGCATCCCATTAATCAAGGCTTTTCTGTCTCATCTGCTGTGTGATGACCTTACAAAAGCCTCATTAAGGAACTCATAAATAACCCTTGCTTGTTACTAGAAGCCTTAATATTCTTTAGCTTTGTATTCTTGAAATGGCCTCACCTAAAAGAGGAGATTTTCTGAACTCCCACCAAGTATGTGATTGCAGAATTAATGTTCCTGAGCATTGTGATACCTGCTTGGAGCGTTTCTCAAACTGTGTTGCACTTTAGCGATCCTGGGTTTTGAAGGACAGGTGAGGGGAGAGGATCCTTTATCCTTGGAAGCCGGTTCTCGGTGTATTTGTTGCCTCTTGGGGGCTCAGAGTCACTGTCCTGGGCATGGAATGCTTTTGCTCAGTAGTAATGTTTAAAGCAGAGTTCTGAGACTCAACTTTTTGTGTCTGAAGCTTAAGTTTCAGCAGTGCTTCTTAAACTGCAATATGCATATGAATCACTTGGAGATCTTGTTAAAATGCAGATTCTGTTTCTGTAGGTGTTCCCTGAGAAATTACCTTGATGCAATGATTTGATCCTGAGTACAGTGCTGAGCCATTGCAGAGGTAATGCAACAGAAGCAGTCAGCAACCAGGTTAAAATGATTAAATCTGGAATTTCTCAGCTCAATTTAAAACACAGGCCCAGAAACAAGAGAAAAGCCGTGGAGTAGGCTGATAGATTTGATCAGATGCGATATTACCACTTAGCTTCGTGGTAGAGTGCTTGCCTCTTAACACTTGAAGTTCATTTTACCTACCCCATCTCATGCCCTCAATGGTACATCGTGTTCACCTGTCTTTCTTCCTTGTTTTGGTGAGTCTTGCTATGTAGCCTAAGCTGTCTGTCTCTTTCATACCAGCCTTCCTATATGGTGGCCCCGAGGACTGGTGCTGATATTGCAACCAAAATATCAATGTACTGAAGATACCCTGGTCAGTGTTGATATGGAACAAACACACTGGGTATAGTTGCAGATTTACCAGTGGATGAGCCATGGGTTTTTGTTCTTGTTTTTCAAGACAGGGTTTTGTGTAAACCAGGCTGTCTGGGAACTCAGAGATCCACCTGCCTCTGCGTCCAGAGTGCTGGAATTAAAGGCGTGTGCCATCACCGCTTGGCAAGCCACAAGTTTTATTTGCTTTCCTCGGGGTGATCCCCTGCCATTCCAGAAGGCCACGTGGAGTGTCTGCAGTGGTAGCTTTATAGGGAGATATGATAGTTCAGTCTAGAGATACATAATGATAACTTAATGTTTTAGTCCCTTTAGCCTTTTTCTTTTGATCATATTTTCTGTGTTCTATTTTTATATTATCAGCTTACCTGTTTTAATTATGTTTTCTGAGTTTTGCCTTTGCTCTACCAATATATATGTTCATTATCTATACTTACCCAAGCCTGTGTTTCCCGCGGTTGATGTCACTCCTTAGGACTTTTACTCAGCACGGTTGTGTTTATTTCCTGTCATTCTTCCGGGGCAGGGATGGGACATGCTGGCTGTTGAACTGTCATACCCTTTACCAATGAACTAAACTTTCAGCCTCCATCTCTCCTTGACCTCTGTAATAGGATTTAATATTTTAAAATTTAATATTTTAGAAAACTTACTCAACAGTAGGTCTGGACTGGAATCTAAGAGTTCATATTTGCCTTTCTTTTCTCATTTTGTTCTTGGGATAGGATCTATTTATTTGGCCCTCTCTAGTTGGCCTAAAACATGTTTTGTGACCCAGTATGTTCTTGAACTCTTGGCAGTTCCGCCTCATCTGTCTGAGTGCTGAGATTACAAGTGTATGCCACCACATCAGAGATGTTCTGTGTTGCTAACAGGGCCTTAAGTGGTGTCCCTACTGCTGGTACCCAAGCCCTCTTTGGATTTCAGTGTGAAATGCAATGCTCATCTTCCAAAAGAAGCTGGCCCTAAGATGCGCAGCAGTCTGCTCCTTGGGAGTGGCCATGCTAGCAGGTGTTGCGGAAGAAGATCCTTTGTAAAGTACAACTAGGTAGCAGTTATGTAAGGCACTCTGTTTCCGGATGCCAAAGTGGATTATGATTTGCATTCACAAGGAGTTTGGGTCATTAAACGCCACATCCTAGACCCTACTGTGGCTTTCAGTATAAAGGGACAGGAGGAGGAAGTTTTTGTTTGACTGAGAAATTCCATTTCTTTCGTTCTTTGGGGCATCTAAATCAATACACTTCTAGAGGAAAATGTAAGCATTGTCATCCTAATTAGCTTGTTTTTATTTGTATGACTTTTAAGGCATAACACTGAAATTGGATTTCCTCTTACAGTTTGATGTTTTATCAAATGACTATGGTTCCTAATGAGGCAAATGAAAAAATGTCAATTAATTGAATATACTAGGCAGAATCAAATAATATATGTAAAAATAAATCCCTTGCCTAAAATTCAAGATTATGTTGTACTCTTTGTTCTTGTTCACCGAGCAATTATCATTTGTTTAAAAAGAGATTTTTTTCCTACAACAAATTATGTTTGATGTTTCCTTGAGTTTCACAGCAGAGTCTGAAATTTTTCCGAATATAACTATTTTGTCTTTGCTCTAAACTTCCTCACATGAACACTGGTTATTGGATGGATTCATGGGCTTTAAAAGTAAAATGCCAAATTTAGGGGGAAATTAACTGTTAATGTTCATATATAGCTTACCTCATTAACCCAGCTGCCTGCTTATATAAAGTAATTTGATTTAAATCTTATCTGCATCTTCATTACCACACATAAAACGGTAGCTTAGGGATTTGTTTAGAAAGCCAATTAAATTCTCAACAAACCTTGCTATCCTAGACTCAGAAAACATTTCAATGCCTTTGTGCTGCCTCACAGTTTTCTTCCTGGTCACTTTTTAGATTTTCCCCAGAGTTAATCTTGTCACATTGTTAACATAGAAGCTTAGAGCTGAAAGTATTTAAAGTACTGCAAGTTCCCAGTCACTCAAGGAAGCATCATTCGCATTTTGCTGACAGATGATCTCTCAGCTTCTGCTTGAATAATTATTCTTAACAGGGAATTTATTTTTTGGAGGGTAAAAGGGACATTAAAAGGAAGGGCATACTAGGTATCTGTGCACTTGTTTTTGTGTATTGAATGTTGATTTGCAATTTTTTGTTGAAATGAAATTCAAACAGCTTAAAAATTCACCATTCCTAGTTAGTATACAACTCAGTTTTTACAGTGTTGTACAACCATCTTCTAAAATGTTTCCATCACCCAGCAAAACAACTTTAAGCCTGTTGTTAATCATTGCTGATTTATTTTCCTTGGCAAACAGTAATATATTCCTGTCTTCATGGCTTTTGCCTTTTCTGGACAGATCATGTACTTGGAGTCGGTAGAATGCTTTTTCAGAGAACGTTGGAGCTGCTATAAATGTGACTTGTCCATGTAGAGAGGATGGCAGGCTCGAGGGAAGTCTAGAAAGCAAAGATGGAGGAAGACCAATGCTGTCAGCTCACCTTGTAAGCTGTTCTGTTCAACAGGAAAGAGCAGAATGCAAGGTAAATGTTAGGCATATTTCTTAAGACAAGCCTCTCTGACGACACAAATAATTCCAATCAGACCAAATTAGAGTAAATAAAAGATGCCCATGTTTAATGCAGCGCTCCCAGGTGGCTGGGAGAACATGGAAAGAGAGGGAGGAGACCACGTGTTCCTTTTCTGGGCATCAGCCTAAATAGCCTGTGGGAGTGGTCCTGAGTCAGCGCTTGGCGGGCTTTTGAGGAGGTGGAGATCAGATCAAGGCAACTCCCAGGGGGAGGGGGCTTCCAAAGATGGATGCCGGGTATTACTTTCCAGACTCTTTGTATAAGGAGTGATAGGGAGCTGAGGTGATGCTTATGACCAACATTTTAGGCTCTCTTTGGATAAAAGGGCATTGGCTCAAGTCTGTCTACTTCCTGTGGGCATGGGGTGATGTGGGGGGAGGAGAGAGCTACGAGTTGGTGGGTTCACACTTAGTGAGAGGTGTGGCTGGAGCAGCATCTGGTTTACTGTCATCCTGGAGTCCCCAGGCAGCAGGTTTTTGAGAGAGAGAAGGCAGGTGACTAGAAGAAAACAAAAATATTGTTATTATTGGCCCTATAATAAGGGGCTAGCCATGAGAAGTCATTAACTTCCACAAAGAATGGGACAGAGAAGTGCCCTGGTTGTACAGGTGAGGTTCGGGTGTATAATTGGGACACAATAGCAGATACAACCAGATTTTAGTTGGTAGTTGTCCTTGATCCAGGAGAGTTGGTACCAATGGTGAAGTCCCAGGAGCTGGAGCAGGAATTGGCATTGTCTGGAGGGCACTTTGTAAGTTGGTCTTGGCCCAGACAGCAGGAGTGACCTGTAAAATATGCTTGAAAATGGGAGAGGTTAAAACATGCTCTGGAGACTGTTTTTTTTTAATCAGACCTGATTTTTGATACAGCAGCAGATTTTTTTCAGGAACCTGTAGGTATCTGTAAGAGAACTGGAACAGATTTATACCTTGGTGTCATAGCAAAAAGGCTATTGCTATGGGAACTCTAGATTTTTAACCTGTTAGTCCTTAACTATGAAGCCTGTGAAAGAGGCACACCTGTTTGTATTTTAAGCAGGAAACTTAATAAAGTAATGAGCTACCAGTACCTTAAGTCATCAAAAACCATTAGACAGATCTGGGATGGCTAAATGAGCAAAAATAAGACAGCTTTTTTTTTT
>LOEQ01004201.1:146956-162583 GCA_001685075.1 Bramus lutescens | reverse complement strand
ACGCAAGCAGCTTACGATCATCGCATGATCACAGCATGATTCTGGCTTTAGCCATATATGGAGTTGTTTATCTCAGAGAGCACTTGCTTTCGGGATCACAAGGGGTGGAAGCCAGCGCCATCTTTAAGGTGCGGCTCCTCGCGGCTGACTACAATAACCTACTCAAACTGAACCATGCTATTCCTGTGCACATCCTCAGAGCAGGCCAGTTGGTATTGAACAACAAAATTGGTGTATTCTATCAGAGACAGCCATCCTTAGTTGCCAGTAGTTCTTCACGTAAGGTTGAAGTTTCTTCGTGAGCTTCTCCAATCTAGTCTTGCATATTTATTATTGGTGTTCTTGATAGCTTAGGCTTGGGTTGACATAAAGAGGAGACTGTGTTGGTATAATTGCTACAAGATATAACCTCAGGGCAAACTCCCTAATCCTCTACCTCAGTGGTTTTCAAGCTTCCTAATTCTGCTACTGTTTAGTACAGTTTCTCATGTTGTGGTGACTGCCAACCATAAAATTATTATCTTGCTACTTCTTAAGTATAATTTTGCTCCTATAATGAAACATAATATAAATATTTAATATGCAGGATATTTGATATGCAACATCAGTAAAAGAGTCATCTACCCCTAAAGGCTCATAACCCATAGGCTGAGAACTACTGCTCTAGCTTGTACAATCTTTCCACCCTCTCTTCCGTAGCGCTCCCTGAGCTTTAGGTTCAGAAGAGTTTTGCAAATATATCCATCAGACTGGGATCCATGGCTCTGCATTGGGATGGCTTGTGATCTTCTCTAATGCTGTCATTCTGTGTCTGGTGCTTGAAACCAGTTGTGTTGCACCAATTCTTTGACAATTTTATTCAGTTTAAAATACTGTATAATTTTAGAACCATTTTCCTAATGTCCAAATATTTGCACATATGGAGGGTTCTTTTTCTAATTTCCCTTTGATTCCACCAGAGGGTTCTAAAAGGACTGTGAGCAGAGCAGAGTCCTTTGGCAGGAGCTCCTACATCTTGACTCCCAGCCTTTTGTGGACTGTTCTTCAAGGATTTCCAGTTCTCTTGACTCAAAGCAGGCCTCCAGAAGACGGTGCTAATAGCACCTCCATTCTTGTAGTCTAAAAATTCTCTCTAGACTTAAGCTGAGTTATCATAAGCTTTACCAAATTAATTTATCATATTTTAAGAAACTCGTTCTTGCTGCTAAATTCATTTTTATTGTTTTTAGTGAGCTATATATCTTTCTCAACTCCCCTCCCTTCTTCCTACTCTCTACCTACTCTGCCCCAGCCACACAACTGTCACCCCACATTCAGAGAGCCTAGTTTGGGCCTATGCAGGTTCCCTCATTGTCAGTCCAGAGTCAGCCAACTCCCACTAGCTCAGGTCAGCTGTTTCTGTGGGTGTCCCTATCATGGTCTTGACACCTTTGCTCATATTATTGCTCCCCTGTCTCTTCGACTGAACTCTGGGACCTCAGCCCAGTGCTAGTTGTGGATCTCTGCATCTGCTTCCATCGGTTGCTGGATGAAGTTTCTATGGTGAAAATTAGGTGGTTATCAATCTGCTTACAGGGGAAGGCAGTTCAGGTACTTTGTTCACTATACTTAGTGTCTTAGCTGTGGTCATCCTTGCGGATTCCTGGTAAGTTCCCCAATGCCAGGTTCCTCACCAGCCCCAAAATGATTTTCTCAATCAAGATATATCTGTCTTTGCTCTCCCTCTCTGTCCTTCCCCCATGTCCACCATCTTGTTCTCTTGGGTTTTCCTCCCTACTTCCCTCCTTTTCTCCTTCTGCCCTGCCTTCTCCCCCACCCTCCATTTTCTCAGGAGATCTTGTCTATTTCCCCTTCCCTAGGGGATCCGTGAATGTCTCTCTTTGTTACCTAGCTTCTCTGGGGGTTGTGGAACATAAAGTTATATATAGCCAGATCATCTCTGAAAGAGAAAAACAAACAGAAGAGAGCAGAAGAAGCAACTAGCAATGAGCCAAGCAACTGAGAGATCTAGGGGCAAATTGAAAACCATTTGTAAGATCCATTAATGTAAACATTCATATTCAAATTTTGTTAAAGTAAAATGTATATTTATGGTTGAAATCAGGATATATTTGAATTTAAATTAAATAAATCCTCTAGCATACAGCTTAAAATAAGAGTTTAGAAATTCCTATGGTGACCATAAAAGAGTAAGAGAAAGGAAAAAGTCTTTGTAACAGAAATGTATCATTATATAGATGTGCATGTATGAGGTTAAAGAATCCATGCATTGTGGAAATATCATGAATTCACACAGGAATAAAAGTGAATTAACATCTATGAAATCTATCAATAATCTATCACAAACTCAAACAATACTAACAGAAGTTCTAGGAGAAATATCCTGGTAGGATATCTTAGCATAAACATTCTATATAATTAATAGATCACTTACAAAGTATACAGAGAATTTGAACTACACACTTAGCTAGATTGACCCAAGAGCCATCTGAAGGGAAGCATACACCCTAACCACAGAAAAACACATTTACCAAGCACACACTTGGCTGTAAAGCAAGTTTCAACAATCTTAGAATGATTGATATAATAAAAACCACAGCCACAGCCACAATATACTTCACTCACAAATCAATACCAAAAGCTACACAGAGAAACCGCATGTACTTGGAAATTAAGAAACACATTAAAAATAACTCAAGGGTCAAAAAGAAAACAATCATGGACACTGTAAAATGTTTATAGTATATCCATTCCTTAAAATCATAGAATGCAATGGATAAAACAAAGGAATACTCATGGGGAAAGTTCCAGTTGTAAGCCTGTTGAAAAAAAGAAAAAAGAAAAAAATGCATACATTGACATTAGAAGAGAGAAGAAAAAACAATAAGATGCTTCAAATAAGGGTAGGAAGATGTAAATGTTTTTAAGTATAAAGAAATTAATCAAGGGTAAAATAACAATGCTTTAGACTAGATGTGTGTATGTGCTTCTAGGAAACACACATTCATGCACAGGCACATGCACCTACTTTCACACACTGACATGTTTCCATTTTCATCTATGTATTCAGTCAGACATCTCACAGATGTGTATATATGAAGTTGCACTGTCTATGAGTTCCTTTTAGCCTTCTCTTGGCTTTCTTTGAGCTCTTATCTCTCACAGTAAGAATGGTGGCCATCATCTATGTTTGTTCAATCACAGTGTCTGGTAAGAAAGAAGTACAGTAAAATTTCTATGTTGTTCTTTTATGCTTAGCATAGTAGAATTTAGTAAATTCATCATTATTTCAAGCTCCCTGTATCAGCCGTCCAGTCACCCACATCAATGAGGTTATATTTCCTATCTGTAAGACAATTAGCATCATCTTCATAGTCTATATTTCACTTTAGGATAGTTGCTAAGGGGTTTTAAATTTCCACATTCTTTGATCTCTGACATGTATCCTTTCCCGTTCTGATATGTTCAAAGATTTTATATCTGCCCCAGTTGTAGATATGTTATAGACAACATTATTATAGCATTCATTATATCAAAATGTCCTATGCAGTCTGTTTTTCTTCATACCCTTATACCAACAATTGGCAAACACTTGTTTGCTGGCCCAGCAAATTATCTCACTTTACTATAATTGTCTTTAAGTATATCACAGATAATTTTTTTACATTTCTCTAATTTTATCTGATAAAATACATTTGAAACCCACCCACATTGTTACATAAAATCTAGATTGCTTCATTTCAGTCATGAATATCACTTTCTTCCTTAGGACCTGACAGGGTGTTTGACTGTTCATCTGTTAAAGTGTGGTTGCCAGTATTCACAATTATAAGTAAAACCCTTTTAAAAGTTCACACAAGAGTTTTTGAATGAACACAATTTTTTTATTCACATCATTAAATATATAGCAATAAGACTTTAGGTTATACACTTGCTATGCTTTTTTATAAGAAGCTGCCAAACTAACTTATAAAGGAACTGTGTGACATCATAGAGTCTATATCCACTCAGTGTCGTTACTCCGCATTTGCTATATATAATGATTAATTATTTATTCCAAACGGGGTGGAGCGTGTGATGTCCTGGTAACAGATTAAACTTGCATTTACTCATTTTTAACATCATATAAGTAAATTAATAAATATAAATGTATCTATACACAGTTCTCCCCTGAACTACTCCTCTGGAATCCCACACTCTTCTCTACTCCCAACTCTTGGTCTTGATGTTTATTTTTATAAGTCACTAAGTCCAGCTAGTGCTGCCCATATGTACATGGGTATGGGGTCATCTACTGGACCATAAGAGACCTGTACTATGCCCTCATTAAAGAACAACTCTCAGTGTTCCAGCAACCATCCACTGCCAACAGCTCGTCAGAATGGACCTGGAGATCATCCACTCCACCTATGGCTGTGCTCATCTTTTACAGGTCATATGTGGTAATGGTACTTGTTGTGAGTTCATGTTTATCATAGCCATGTCATATCCGGAAGCACTTTGCTAAACTCTTCCCCATTCTCTGGCTCTTATATTCTTATCTTTTCGTCTTGCACAATGTTCTCTGAGGCTGGGTGGTAGTAGGATTAATATAGATGTCCCATTTAGAACTGAGCACCCAGTCTCTGATTTTCATCCCTGTGAGGTTATGCATTTCTAAACTGACTGCTATTCACTTCAAAAAGACTCAGACAATTAACAATGCCCCACCCCAACTATGGGGTTTGGGCCAGTATTAGAGTACCAGGAAAGACATTACCCCCTATGAAGAAGTCCTCAAATCTAATTACGTGCAATTACTTATTCCATAACAGTTATGCCATGATTGCACCAATAGGCACATCTTGTTTATCACAACAGTGCTGCAGCATGCAGGTTCCAGCAGTGGATAAGACATTAAATTTTTTCTCCCCAGGAGCCTCCCATGCACCTTCTGGTGCTGTGAAGGGTAACCAGAAGGGAGTTTTCTGACTGTTTCAAGAATGATTTATGTATGTCTTGCTGTAAAAGTAGCTTCAGCAATGGAGTTTTACCATGCAGTTAAAATTGATATCCAAGAGCAATGCCAATAGCCTGTGTTGTTTTGGGAAACTCTGGAGCCTCCTAGACCAATAACTCCTAGGGAGGTATTCTATGCCTTGTACTGTGATTTGCGCTTAATAACCCATGTTTTCTGGGAAGGATATCATCTGCCTGTGAGAGGTAATTACTTTCTACTATCTTTTAAAATTGCATTTTGAAATTTGTTTACTAACTAGTATGCTTCCATAAGGCTTTGTCTTACATCTTTAGTTTTGTTTAACCTACCCATTTTCCCTCTTTTTGCTCAATCATCTATTCCCACCCCTGATTAATCCTTTAATCCTCAATAGTCCAACCTCTGCTTTACTTAATATGTGTTCTACTGTACTTCAATTTACTTTGTAAAATTTGGGTTATGAGAAAGTCAGCTTTTGTAGGACATTTTCTTCATTATTTCCTTTGGGTTAGCACTCCCTCTTAAGCTTTCGATTTCTCCTACACAGCCACAGCATCCAGACTTTAAATTCTGCCCCCGGTATTAAGCCCTCTCAAAAGGTCCCTTTCTACTATCTTGAATTATATTTATGCTTCAAATACACAAACAGAAGATTTGAAACTAGAACCACGCGTGAAAGAGAACATATGGTGTGTATCTTTCTGGGCCTGAGTTACTTCACTCAGTATAATTCTTTTTTTTCCTGTTACAGCCATTTACCTGAAAATTTCATGATTTCACTTCTCTTTGCAATTGATATTCCATGGCTTACATGTGCCACATTTTTCTTGTTCATTTATCTATTGCTGGACATCTAGGTTGATCCCATTTCTTAGTGGTTGTGAAAAGGGCATCAATGAATATGGGTGTGCATTTCTGAACTAGTGTCTATTCCCAACAACAGTGTACAAGTGAACCTCTTTCACCAGATCCACACCAGCACATATTGTCATTTTCTGCCCTGATGATAACCTTTTAGACTGAGGTTAAATGAAATCTTCAGTTAATTGTCAATTTCTCTGATGCCCAAGACCTTGAGTACATTTTCAAGTATTTCCTAGCCGTTTGCATTTCTTCTTAGAATCTCTGTTACGTTCCATAGTGCATTTTTAATTGAGTTGATAATTTCTTAATGTTTAGGGGTTTGGTGCATTTTCTGTTGAATGAGTTGCTTTTAGTGTCATTTTTACCATCTGTAGGTGTCTGCTAATGTGTGTCCAGGAAAAGTTAGCACTTTAATTCAGTAACTAGCTACCAAAGTGCAGTTATCTTTAGTGTTCTAGTCTGTTTCTCTGTTCTATAACAAAACTGACCCAAAACAATGATGAGGAGGAGTGAGTTTATTTAAGCTTCCGTTTCCAGGTAACAGTCCATTGTTCAGTGACTCAAGTCTGGGACCTGAAGTAGAAACCATGGAGAAATGCAGCTTAGTGGACAGCTCTCTGACTCACACACAACCTCATGCTCAGCTAGCTTTCTTATACAGTCCAGGCCCACCTTATTATGGATGGTAATGTCTGCAATGGGCTTGGCCTTTTTGTTTCAATCTCCAATAAAGAAAATCTCTCACAAGTTGACAGTTAAAATTCACAGAAAGTGAAACAAAGGTCTTAGCTTAATGCCTAACAGTCAGTTGAAACTGAGGGCAAAACTAAAAACACATGAAAGGGTGGTTAATAACTACTGTAAAATTCATAGAGAATTGTGTATTTCATCAACAGGGTCTCTTTGAGCTTACAGCCCTGTTATTCTTCTATATAACATGTTTTGCCTCTCTGTTAAGATCAATTGTTAATATTGAAAGCTAGAAGCTCAAAGCATCTGAGGCTAAGTATAAAAGAAGAGGAACGTGGGAGATGTCTGTCAAAAAATTAAGCAATATAACCCCATCCCTAGATGAGGAGCTGCAGGGAATAAATAGCTTCTGAGGGAAAGGGAATAAATTTACAGGGAAGAATCCCCTAATTGACACTGTAATACTAACTGGTCAGCCCTAAACACATGTATGTATGTCCAACAGCTGCATGTGTGTGTGTGTGCGTGTGTGTGTAACAGTCGTAATTATAGAAGAGGTTATCAATTGATGTTGATACAGTATGCCTATATGTAAAATTCTTAAACACATAAAAAGAGTGATACCAGGGAGATAGCTCAGTTGGTAGAGAGTTTATCTTCACATCAGAGGCCCTGGGTTCAATACCTAGAGCTAAAAAATATTAACTAGTATCTAAAATGAAGATGAGCACTATTTTCCTCGTTAATTAGAAATAATTAGTACAAGAGTAAAAACAGATAGAATTACAGAGTCACTTTTTTTGATAATATGATTAAAATATCACTTCCCTTTCCTCTCTAAAAATCTTCCCATATACCCCTCTCTACTCTAATTTAAACTAGTGGTCTCTATTTCATTAATTGTTATTACCTGCATATATGTATATGCATATAAGTATATTCCTAAGTATAGCCTGCTCAGTCCATATAATGTTATATGTATGTATATTTTCATGGAAGGCTATTTGGCACTGGGCATCCATCAGTGTGCTCTTCCCTGGTGAACAACATCTATCTCTCCTCTTCCCAGATTTCTTCAGTTGCCTACAGTTATCAATGTAGTGTTGAGGCCTCATGGGTTTTCCCATCGTTTTGACGTGTCTATCAGTGTCTTCTTTGCTTAGATTATGTTTGCACAACTGTGTTTAAAGTTTTAGTTGTTTGACAAGTGCTTTAGTATTTATGTGTATGAGTGTCTGCCAGAATGAATTTATATGTATCACATGGCTACAATGTATGTAGAGACAAGAAGAAGGCATTAGATTCTCCTGGACCCAGATTTACGTATGGTTTTGAACATCTATGTGAGTACTTAGAACCCTTATTCTCTGAAGGTGTATTTTGTTCTCTTATCAACTAAATTATCTTTTGCAATCAATAGAATATTTTTCTATAATTTTCTAACAGAAATATAATACTTCTGAAGAAATATAGTCTATTCAGTTACATTACTGAAGATATATTAACTAGCACTGACCTGTCTTTGGGTATTTCATTTCAAATCATGTTTTACATACTTGTGTTTCTGAGTATACTTCTAAGTGTGTGTGTGCTCACAAGCTTGCTTCTTATTGAATTTTATTTTATAATTTTTTTCAATTTTTAAAATTAGATATATTTATTTAGTGTGGGGGAAAGGTAAAACAGATGTGTGTCACAAAGCATTTGTAGATGTCAGAAAACACTTGGCTAGAGCTTTTTCTTCATACCATGTTTGTTATAGGATGGAACTGGGGTCTTTAGTCTTGACTGCAAATGCCTTTGCCCAATATTTCCCCTCTGAACCATGTGTATACTACCCACAAATGGATTTTCTGGAAATAAAAGCTCAGTTTCATGACATATAAAACATTTTGTGATTTCCAAAGCCTACATGTGGAGCATTGGTAACAGAATACATTTTTTCCCTTATAGAACGTCAAAGTATTTTTTTCCTTTAGCTCATTTCATCCTCTTTTTTTCTAAAAGAATCTTTCTCAGAAATTCCTTTCTGTACCTTTTCAAAAAAAATAATAATCTGAGTGCATTACATGGGTTTTATACCTAACATTTTTCTACAGTCAAATTGTTCTCAGAACTATCACAAATTAAGGAATTGTAATATTTGCCCTGTCCTAAAACACTTCTGTCATCCATGATTGGAGAGCACAGGAATTAATCTGAAAGATTTATTGTGGTATCTTCAAAATTGCAAATTGAGCAAATTATTTGACTGAGCATAACAGGAATTTAGAAACTATCAAAGCTGATACTTCTTACTCAAAATCTCATAAGAGCAAAATCTGAAATGTGAAAATATCTTCCTAACCATCTGGTCCCAGCCACATCACAGTGTTCTGGCAGGGTGGTGCTTGGGGGGGGGGACAACTGCCCATTTTCCCCTTCCGTAGTTTTTCCCCCCAAGTTACAGGCATGCCAAATGCTGCAGCCTTCTAAGGTGAGTAGGGACTTTAGAGAAAAGGGAATAAATACCATCTTTATCTTAGTCAGTTATCATGGACAGCTTTTGTTTCCTTGACAATCATTTGAGAATCAATTAGAGAAGAATTCCCATTGGAGTTGAAATGAAAAATTTTAAACAATCAGAAAAAAGACACTCTGCAGAAGAGGCTTCAGAGAAAGAGAACAAAGACAGGAAAGAGAAAGAGTGACAAAGTGAAGTGAAGCACAGAAGGAAGGGAAAACCATGACCACCTGCAGGTCCCCATGGGAAGTACTAAAATGCCACTTCCGCTGTGCTAAGGTGGGGGACGTCAGGGATAGGTGTAAATGAGAATGTTCCGCCAGGAAAGCTGCACTGTATTATGAGATCCCCGGAGATTTAAACCAAACGAAATTATACATGATCATCTTTTCTCGTCTAGCAATCTGTTGTGCAATTTACAGGGGAGAAGTAAAGAAAGAGACAATGACCCCCTTATTTTTCCTTCTTTTGTCTTTCCATTTACATGAATCCTACGGACAAGGATCAACTATGCCATAATCCTCTTCTTTCTTTTTTTTTTTTTNTTTTGCTCTTCTTTTCCCTAGCCTAAGGAAATCTCTCTCTGCCATTAACATGCAAAACGAAAAGAGATAAGACCAGTCATGTAGAGATGAAAAAAATCTGTGTAAAAATATATTCATGAGCTTGCCTTCAAGTGATTTTTCAATATATAAAAAAAGGAAAGACCCAGTATTGCTTGATGTGGGATTCTTCTCTGTATGCTGTGAATACCATTGATTAATAAAGAAACTGTCATGGCCTATAGCAAGGCAGAACATAGCTAGTCAGGGAAATCTAAGCTGAATGTCGGAAGAAAGGGGGCAGAGTAAGGAGAAGCCATGGAGCAACCGCCAGAGACAGACACTGAAATTTTGTTGGTAAGCCACTGACACGTGGTGATACCCAGATTAATGGAGATAGGTTATGTAAGAGCTAGCCAATAAGAAGCTAGAGCTAATGGGCCAAGCAGTGATTTAATTAATACAGTGTCTGTGTGGTTATTTACAGAATCTGGGTATCCGGGAAACGAACAAGCAGTCTCCATCCCACAGCTGCTGATATCTTTCTATAGCCCATGCTGCCAATAGTTCTCTAGACTAAAGAGGACTAGGATTTGTAAATATTCCTGCGTCTCTATGACTGTAAAAAGGAAGTAAAAACTTGACCCAAAGATACTATTTGATATAATATAGGAAAAAGAACTGCTCAGAAGACTAAGGCACATTGCTAAGGTCCAGAGAGGGAAAAAATATTTGTTATGAGTTTCTTTGTATATGCACTGCTGAAAGAAAGTTTCTGTTTCAAACAATTCTCTTCTGATCACCTTGAAGTCAAAAGCACCAGAATATATATATATTCCTAACACATTGACCTTTTGCCAAGGTTATCAAGCATCTGTTACATGTTTCAGAATTGATTTCCTTTACTCAAATTTAGTTGTCTATTTCTTTAACACACAGAAATCTTTGGTCTGATCTTCTGATTCTTATCAGTCACTTTATTAAACCCTATGACTTGCTCATCTCACTGACCCTGTGGCAGGACAATCAGCAGGGGTGAAATAATAATGTCAGTCTCCTGTCCCCATGCAGGGATGTGTAATAGAAGGCTAGGTGTGTTTCTTAAGAAGAAGATCCAAAAGATATAAACCATCCTGCCATCAAGGGGTTAATCCCATCAATATTGTTGCCCTTAAGAAAAAGCTGCTGGCTTTTCTTAATTATCTCCTGCCATGTAAAAGACATATCTGGTTCTAGAGAGTCCCACTGTGTATAGATGGACTTTGGGCTTCCTTTTGTAAGAATCACAGATTCCTTTTCCATTACGGCATACAACATTAAAGCCTTAAACAGACAAAAGGAACAGATCCCTTTCTGCTAGCAGGGACACATATCAAAGAAAAGTAGGACCATAAGTTGGAACTGTAGAGGAAGCGTTACTTAGTATAAGTGCTTTGGCTATTAGGAATTTAGAAAAATTCTATTGGCCTGAAAGGAAGCCTTTCTGGAGAAACCAACAACCTCTTAAATTGAGAGAACCCAGGAGTTCTATAACCCAACATAGAAGGTAGTTGTAGTGGACATTTAGCAAGCTTGGAAAGGGGCAGTGAGAAGATGTAGCTGTAAATTTAAAACTTGAAAAAAATGGATCAATCTACTTTTGACCTTTCTCCTAAACTCCAATTATAAACACTTAACTACTTCTCAGGCATTTAAACTCAAGATGCTCAACAAGTACCATCCTTTCTCCCATTACTCTTCCCAAAGTCTTTTCACCTATGTTGTCATATATTCCATTTTAGCTTGTGAGGTAAAATAATCTTCACTAAATTTGATATTATATTGGTTATTGTTTTTTCACTAATATGTCAAAATAGGCAATAAAATAACTAACACTGTGTTAACTTTGGTTTACAGTTAAAAATTAGAAACAGTCTATCTTGGTGGGAAAGGCAGGACATGAGGCAGCTTGTCATACTGGATTCCTGCCAAAACCACAGAGTAAAGAATACTGGAGCTGGGAAGTGGTGGTGCACTCCTGTAATCCCAGCACTTGGGAGGCAGAGGCAGGTGAATCTCTGTGAGTTCAAGTCCAACCTGGTCTACAAGAGCTAGTTTCCAAGACAGGCTTTAAAAAAAATAAAATAAAACACTAAGGATCCAATCTTTAAAAAAAGTACTTATTGTTCCTGAAAATTAAAATTCAATTTTAATATGAATTGGTTTTTGTCTCAACTTTTTACAGGGGTATATTTTGGTTTACACTATTGTGGACTAGAACCTCAGTGGCTCGCCACTAATCTTGTTAATTAAAATTAAATGCATGGACAACAAGTCTAGACAATATGGAATAAAGATTTGGGGAGCTTACCTTCTAAAATTATAAAGCTAAAGGAGTGAAAAGAACCTTGAAACCCTAAAATCTCATTTAAATATAAGGCAATAGACTCTTAGTAAAGAATTGCTCTGAGATAAGTACTAAGTGAAAAAAGAGGGATTTAAACACATACTTCCCAACTACAGAAAGGTTCTTTATTGATCACATTGTCTACACCTTGGAGAGTCAGCCCCTTAAGCGTAAATATTTATTTACATGATCTTTGGCTTTGTTTCAAAGTTTATAGGTAAGTCTATGTTGAAAATGAGAATGCAGATTTAAAACCTGGAGATAGGAGAACTGTCTTCCGGAGGAGGGGCAGGTATTCTTATGCAGATGTAAAAGGCAAATCCTGATAAACTGAAGGTAAAGAAAATTACCCATGATACCTATGGCATATTCTACCAATGTGGAGGAGAGGTAGGATGTTTTAGAAAATGTATTTAGGCAAATATGGTTATAAGTAGCTTTGAAAAGTTACAAAAGCCCACCAGAAACTTGACCCTTTTAAAAAATACCTTTCTTGGCTGGGAGCATAGTTTGTTTGGTAAACTTTATACTGTAAAATATAAAAGCCGGCATGCCAGCATATTCTTGTTAGCACAGTTCTGGGGAAAAAGCAATGTGTAGATACCTGGAGTATGCTGCCAGCCAATCTAGCCCAATTGACAAGCTCTAGACAAATGAGAAATTACCCCTCATTAAAAACCAATAGACTATTTAAAAATAACAATGACCAAGGCTCCCCTCTGGGCTCCACAAATATGCCTACAGTCTTGTATACATTTGTGCACACAGACACACATGCACACATATTCATGCTCACACACAAAAAATAGTTTTTTGAAGAGAGGAACAGAGATACAACAAGGTTTGGCTTTCATCTTAATGTTTTAAAATGTGCTACAAGTCTGCTCTGCTACTGCACACAAGTGTGAAAGTTCTTTGAAAGTAATTTTATCAGTAGAGGATCTGCCTCCTACCCCAGATATGAGTTCCTTCCTCATGTAAACTCTGTCTATTTAAAATCTCTCACTCATTTGCGGTGTGCAGAGATGAGCTACTAATGCCTGTTCTGGGACTGGATAGTCCCCACGTGCCCATCTTCTGACACACTTCCTTGACCAATGGTTAGGAAGTAGGGAGGAGGTACAGCAGATGTGCACAAATAAAGAGCAAGGCTATAAAGAAGGCCAGAGACCAATTATTCTCCCTAGTCAACAAGGACAGAGTAGGCACTAATGAGGCCTCAGTTTCAACAGAGGGAGAATTTAGGTTAATTATTAGGAAAATTATTCTAACTTTTAGGACAGTTAGGACTCTAGAAATAAGGTCCACAGAGAGCCAACAAAATCACCTTCACTTAGACAAACTCCTGGTGATGTTGGCTGACAATTTGTCAGGAAAGAGTAGAGAATGAAGAGGCTAGCACCACGAAGAAATGTGGAAAAACTGTTCTGGTTTGTGAGAGTTATTTGATAGAGCCAGTCTGTCACTACCAGACTGTCCAGCTTTAGTACAGGTACAAAGAATAGAAGAGAACACAAGATTTGAATTCTGCCTCTTGAAGCTTCTCAAAGCACTGACTTTTCACTTGGGCTGGCAGAGGTCCAACAATTAACTAGCAATAGGATAAATGGTTGCCATCTATGCCTTCATCTGACCTCTGTCTCATTTCTTTCTGCTTAACCCTACATCAAGATATGTTAATCATTTAAACAAAATCACTATAAGACTATTAGTCTTCCCCCTTTGAGGTGAACTTCATAGTAAACATATTACTAACCTCTAGCTTCTATGAGGTTCTGCTCCAGATAGTAATGGTATTGCTTAGAAGACTCCAGTCATCACCCTAAATCACAAGCTCTAACACCTTTGCCTGTGTTTCTGACATTACTTTTCTCTATACCAACCTTCCATATAATCACTTTGTATTTAGGAAAATGCAGATCTAATGATGAGCACCATGTGCTATTTCAACCTCAGAGTAAAAGAAACATTCATGTCACATAGAAGGCTTCACTTACACAACCTGATATACAAACCATCAGACTACCAAACATCCAAGGCTGCTGCTATGCATCCTTCTTGCATTCTTCTCTTGCTATTCCCTTAAATGATTCTGAAGATATTGTCAATCTCCAAAAGGTAGGACTTAGGCATTAAAACTTATGTTCCATCTGTACAGAAACACATGGAACAACTTTCATTCCTAACTGCACCACCACTTGACTCCTGTTATGTCGATGACACCAAGCGACCATTAAGGCCCTTTCATAATGACGCCAGTCATCGAACAGTTCCTATGGCCTTAGATTTGGAAAAGAGTGAAATAATGAAATGGAGTCCACAATGAAAAAAACAAATAAGTAAAAAAAAACCCAAACTGTCAGCCTTGAAAACATACATACAAGTAACATTGTATGTACTCAACAGGTTAGATTTAGGAATATATACGTATATACAGATAAATACATATTGTAATAATTAATGATGTAAAAAGACCCATGAATTTGAAGAATAGGAAGGTATGTGGGAAGGTTTGGATGGAAGAAAAGGAAAGTAAAAATGTTGTAATTAAAATACAATCTCAAAATTAAACAAAAAGTATAAACTTATAAGCATGGTAGAGAAAAACAATGCTAGAAATCGTGGTAGATAAAGTGAATAGGAATGAGTAGGGAAGGAAGGCAAATAAAAGGAATATCAGACCTAGAAATCAGAAGAACCAGAAGAAAAAGTAGGAAGCACTGAAATAGAAGAATGGTTGAGTTTTGGTTTTGTATTTTGTTATTACATACGTATATGTATCTGTGTATGTGTGTGTGTGTGTGTGTGTGTGTATTCTTAACTATAATTAGGTTACAGGAGCACTATGGAAAATGTAGTGTAAGACTATAAAAAGACTGTAAGGGTCAGTGGATCTGGGAGTTTGTTAAAAGATTGTGTATCCCAGTAACATCAGAAGCTACACCTGTCTCACCAACATCCCCTACTCATGACCTGAACATAGAGGATACCAATATACTCCTCAGTTTGAATGGGAAAGCCCATGAAACCTCAGTCCTACAAAAAGAAGTACAGGAAACTGAATGAAACTGAAAATGAGAGAGGTGTTCTGGCCAGAAAAGAATATATCAATGTCAAATGGTCAACCATAGAACATACATATAAGAAACAAGTGTGGACTCTATACTGGCTGATATTTAAATAAGAAGATGAACATATTTTAATTCAGATTAAAACCACTAAGTGGGCAAGTCATAGAAAATGGAGCTCAAAAGAGCAGAGTGATACACATTGGGTAGGTCTTCAGAGATGTTCAACAGGAGCATTGGATGTTGGGGTTGAAATAGATTGAACAGTTTTTTTGTCTGTGAGGACGCTGGCGAGCAAGGGGCCCCGACCCTGGAACCAGAAGATCCACAGCAGAAGCCCTGGAAATGGAGAACAGACATTCCTCAAACCCATAAACTTCCTGCTCATGCAGGGACTCCTAACCCCGGCTACTGCCCCCCTCTTCCTACTCACCCCAGCTTGCATAAGGCACCCACTCCCTTCCCTTCTTTGGGGGCCATAGTTCGCCCAGCTCAGCCGGTTTGGTTTGGGTGCTGGGACAGGGTGGTGAGTGCAATTGGGGTGGAGTTCCTTTGTTTCAATAGCCTGCATGCAGCAAGGTAGGCCTTTTGTCTGC
>LOEQ01004201.1:121325-143297 GCA_001685075.1 Bramus lutescens | reverse complement strand
TAGTGTGTTTGGATGCTCACCTTCCTAGACCTGGATGGTGGGGGGAGGACCTTGTACTTCCCACAGGCAGGGAACCCTGACTGCTCTTTGGACTGGAAAGGGAGGGGGAAGAGGAATGGGGGTGTGGGAGGAAAATGGGAGGAGGGGAGGATGTGGCAATTTTTAATAATAATAAATAAAATGAAAAAAAGAAATAGATTGAACAAAAGAAACCCAAATTAGAGATAAGTGAATAATATCCATAATGCTCAATGCTGTCATACACAACTCAGAGGAAAGAAACAGATATTGCAAGAGTTACATAAAATAAAATTCAAAAGAAATAAATTTTGGTGGACACAAACTGAAAAGTTAGCCAATGCAATTCATTGCAGAGTCATGAGTATATTCATAGATATGTGAACAGAAAAGTCAAGAGTGACATCATAACTTTCATCCATTCTTCCTGCAAACTTCACAATTTCTATCTACTTTATAACAAAATAAAATTCCATTTTTTAGAGCTTTATGTGTGTGGATGGGATGTTGGTATAGGACATGAAACTAGAAAGGAGTCCATAAAAGTAAGAGGAAGAAGCCTAAAAAGTGTGAAAAAATAAAATAGTATTTATAGGATACATGAAGAATCAAAACAAAAATAGGACTTTTGAAAGGATAAAATTATAACTCAGGGGTAGAATGTCAGAAGAGGTAAGTAGGAGAGGAAGACCAACAAAATCAAATATATATGAAATTATAATGATTAAACACATCATTATGTATATTGGTTTAAAAAAATAAAATTATAACAGCACTGGAGCCTGGTATTGGGCGATTCAGTGTGAGGGAGTTTTGTCAGGCATGTACATGACTCTGATCCAATACTCATTGCTTCAAAATATAAATATTGTTATCATAGTGCTCTGAATAAATGCTACCCAAAAAATGTAAAACGTGATACTTAAAACCAATAGAACAATTAAATGTAAACCAAAACTTTAAGGAGAAAAGTAGTAAACTCAATAGTAATGAATGAAAACCTTCATTAACGTCATTGTAAAAATCCAACTACATGGGATATTAGAGAAGGCATAAGAATCTAATGGATAATTTCAATGATTTAAGTATGATCCTTTATTATAGTAAATCAAGACCATTTATGTGTGAATATTTATGAGAGTAAACTAAGAGACAAGGGAATATACTTTCTTCATACTCAGAGGAACTATTCTTCATCAGAAGCCACATATTGTGCAGGAAGCTAGGAAATACCAAGCTTTATATTTCACAAAGTAGTCTGTGACAGAGCAGAATTAATGTAGAAACAAGCTAGAATATATACATAGAAAGCCACTGCTGGGCCTTAGAAAGCATGTCATAACTGACCTGTTTTGACCTGCTATTTCTCTTTACAAAGTTTCTTTCTCTAGCTAAGAATATCTTTCTCAAAATCCATACAAATGCACAAAATCCTTCTTGTAGCAATTTCTCCAACTAACCATAAAATAACTAAAAGCAAAGAAGAAGAAGAAGAAGAAGAAGAAGAAGAAGAAGAAGAAGAAGAANAGATAGATAGATAGATAGATAGATAGATAGATAGATAGATGATAGATACATAAATGAGGAGAAAAGAAAAAAGAGAATCATAAACATTTCTCCAAATAAACAGAAGAAAACAAAAGAATTTTCAGAACACCTGAATAGACTTTTCATTTACTCCTTTTTAAAGACAATCTAGAATTGGAGACTTTTTATGCACAATATGATGCTGTGTTAAAATGTCCCTCCCCTCCCCTGCCTTTAACTTGACACTATTACCCTGACACATTCTCTGTTATCACTAAAGCCCTTAAGCTTCAACCATCTGGTACCTGCTTTGTCTGACTCCTTTGCCTAAATCGCATAAATAATTTTGTTATTGGGTTGTATCTCATTCGGAATGAACTTGCTAAGCATGTGCAAGGCCCTGGTCTCTACCCCTAGTATTTTAAATTAAGTAGCTAAAATAAAAAGTAAAATAAATTAAAAGAATGCTATGCTTTTACCCTTCCCAATTTTGTTTTTTGTTATGGGCTATTGGCCATACATTGTAAATATTCACAAACTAACTAATAAATTTCTAAATAGTTTGTGAGAACAAAGAAGAGATAAAGAAAAAGAAATCATAAATCAAAGAAAAGAAAAATTATCAATGTTAATGACAACAGTTTCCTAAATCTTTAAGAGTATATGACACAGAACAGAAAAAAAATCAACAAAATAATTTAACTACCTCAATCTCAAATATGGCGAATTATGTGATTATAAAAAAATGTTGGATTTCAAGGTAAACATGTGAAATGATCGAAAGATAAAAATAAATATCTAAGAAAAGAGAAAAACAGATGGAATACAAGAAAGGACCAAGCCAAATGGTCGTTATTTCAAAGGACAAACACAAAAATAAATATTTAAATATACATTTTACAAAGAAATTGATTGCTAAAACTGTAGCCTACTGTTATAAAATCCACAGAGAACAAAACATAAATAAAATATAGAAATGGTATTTGCAAATAAACTTGATGATTTGGATAAAATTGTAGAATGTATTTGAAAAATGACTGAATAGAAAAGATTAAGTTCCTGGTATTTATCAATGAAATGTAAAGTTTTAACCAAATATCACCTAGTAATATATCTAAATCATATTATTTTTCATTAGAGAACTATAGAAAATATTTATTTAAGGTAAACATATTTTAGAATGTAGTATGAGAAATTTGTCACCCAGTATAGGGTGGCAATACACGCACATACAAAATTCCAATATATGTGAGAAATGTTGAAGTTAAGGAAAAAAAGGACAAAATCTCCAATCTGACTTCCTTTAAACACAGATGTGAAATTCATTGCTAAAATAGTTTCAAGACTGTGCCTTTCCTCTTTCTATTTTTGTTCCCATTTTGCCAAATCACCAAAGGATGGCATTTTAATATGGAAGGCAAACAAGTTTAAAAGCAAAGTGACCAAACCTGTATAAATAATAAAGGCAAGAAAGACAAGATATAACATATTTTCTTTCTGTGTATCTATATTCAGACACACAAATGTATGTCAGTATACACAAGTAGATAGGTAGACAGACAGACGGATGGACGGATAGAAGGATGGGTGGATGGATGGGCAGACAGACAGATTGATGGACAGATAAGTTATGGGGACAGAAGTAGAATCATTTAATTATTTAGGAGGAAAATAGAACGAATAGTTATCGAGGGATGAGGAATATACATGCAAATTATCATTGTGATATCCCGTTTATCCCATTACTTTATACAGAAATCAAATTTTAATTAAAAACTGAAAAATTATTTCAAATTACATGTTATTCTGAAAGTATAAATGAATTTATCATAATGTATAGTAACCATAAGAAATGTTTTCATGATGGAAATAAGAACTAAATACAAAATGAGTAGTTTTCAAACATGAAAGATAAATGATAAAGAAGATATATTATAAACATTGAAAAATCACTGTTTACTCAGTGGAATAGAAATTGTCTGACCTTTTAAAGCATGGTGTGAAGCTATTTTACACAAATTTAACTATTGCCTACTTATAATCCATTGTTTTACTACTATATGTCTTCCCATGGTTTGTGAAAGAGAGAATTCAGAAGGAGCAAAAGAACATACGTGGAAACTTAACTCTTTTAAGCATTACTAAAAGATGAAACATCTTTAATATAATTGAAAATTAAATTATGATACATTTGTTCATATAATGAACACTCCAGAATATTAATGGAATGAACTATTTTTCGATTCTATGGTAAGACAACTAAAGGTGATCAAAGGGATACACACTGGAAAGAAAGAAGTCAAATCATGACTATTTGCAGATTATATGATAGTATACATAAGCGGCCCCAAAAAAATCTATCAGAGTACTCAAAAAGCTGATAAATATGTAGCCCTTCTACATACAAGCAATGCAGGGAATGAGAAAGGAATAAGGGAAACAATATCCTTCACAATAGCCACAAATAATATATATTAACTTGGTGCAACTAAAACCAAACAAGTGAAAGACCTGTATGGCAAGAACTTCATGTCTTTGAAGAAAAAAGTTCAAAACAATATCAGTATATGAAAAGATCTCCGATGCTCATGGTTCAGCAGACTTAACATAGTAAAACTGGCTATTCTACCAGAAACAGTCTACAGATTGAATGTAATTTTCATCATAATTCCAACACAATCCTTTACAGAAAATAAAAGAACAAAACTCAGCTTCATATGGAAAGCAAGAACCCAAGATAGCTGAAACAAAACTGTACAATAAAGAACTTCTGGCATATCACCATCCCTAATTTCCTGCTACACTGTAGGGCTGTAGTAAAAATAACCACATGCCATTATCATAAAAATGGACAGGTCAATCAATGCAAGAGAATGGAAGACCCAGATGTAAATTCACAGACCTATGGAAAATTGTTTTTTTATAAAGATGCCAGAAATATAAACTGGAAAACATACAGTTGAATTTATTGCATTTCTACATATAGTTTATCAAAAACTAAAAGTGTAAGTATGATCAAACAAGAATTTGAGACAGTTATGTGTGAAATCATTGGCATAGAAAAAGAACTAAAGGGGTTCATTCCATCATTGACCTTAAAAGGTCTGAGTTTTCCATAATCAAATATAATCTGATTTATTTAATCTCATAATTTTTATGTGAACAATAAACCAAGTCTGAGAAATCTAAAATGAAGCAAGTGATCCAGGCAACTGAGTTAGAACCAATTCTAGACAGGTTTGAGTTTAATCTTTTAACCAATATTTATTTTCAATCCCACAGGATTGAATCCTCAAAAGGATTATATTATAAACATAATCTGAGGGTCAACACTGTGGAGATCTTAGAGGCAGAAAACTGGTTTGTGTTACATGTGCATTAAACACAAGTCAAGAATAGTAGAGCCTCAATAGTGGAATTTGTAAAATCAGGAAATATGTTTAAAATGTGCAAGTTTAAGGATGGTACCACAGTGTATTGATTATTGCACTTGCTACCAAGTCTGATTACCTTAGTTCAATCTTTGGACACCACATTGTGGAAGGAACCTATTTTTGAAAACTGATTTTCAGCTACACACCATGGTACATGTACACATGCTCCGTAAGACATATGCATTGCATGCTAAGTAAATAAACAAATGTTTATCTTTTTTTTTTTGGTTTTTCAAGACAGGGATTCTCTGTAAAATAGCCCTAGCTGTCCTGGAACTAGCTCCTAATAGATTAGGCTGGCCTTGACCTCAAAGAGATCCACCTGCCTCTGCCTTCCAGGTGCTGGGATTAAAGGCATATGTCATTACCGCTCAGCTAACAAATGTATATCTTCTGCTGACATTCAAAATCTAATATTCAAAGAATTGCAATCAAATCGGCTGGACATGGATTTTATAAGGCATATTAACTCCTTCATACTATCCAGAACACACCTATATTACTTCTGATTAACATGTGCAGAAAATGCATAATTAGTTTCTGTTTAATGAGTAAATACAGTACCAAAAGGTTTGTCTCTATGAGTTTCTTGTATGACTTTGTTGGAGTGATGCAATATACATTTACATAAGAAAAAGATACATGTCCTGATAACTACATTTTTCCTATAAGAGAAACTTGGATAACAAACATGGAAAAGCTCTCATACACATAAAATATCACTTTAATTCTTATGCAAATTCTACAGTTGTCAGTACAGAGTCAGTGAGCTACCACTAGCTTGGGTCAGCTGTTTCTGTGGGTTTCCCCATCATGGTCTTGGCCCCTTTGCACCTAATATTCCTCCTCCCTCTCTATGGCTGGACTCCAGGAGTTCAGCCCAGTGCTTAGCTGTGGATCTCTCCATCTGCTTTTGTCAGTTACTGGATGAAGGTTCTATGATGGCAATTAAGGTGGTCATCAATCTGATAACAGGGGAAGGGTATTTTAGGTACCCTCTCCACTATTGTTTAGATTCTTAGCTGGGGTTATCCTCGTGTATTCCTGGGAATTCCCCTGATGCCTGGTTTCTTGCTAACCCATAATGGTTCCCTCTTTCTAGGTATCTCTTTCCTTGCTCTCCCTCTGTCCTTCACCCAACTTGACCCTCCTGATCCCTCATGTTCTCCCCTCTCTTTCTCCCCTCCGCACTCCTCTACACCTCTCCCCTGCCCCCCACATGCTCCCACTTTACTAAAGAGATCTTGTCTACTTCCCCTTCCCGGTGGGATCCGTGTATGTGTCTCAGGGTTCTCCTTGTTTCCCGTCTTCTCTGGGGTTGTGGAATATAGGCTGATTATCCTTTGCTTTATGTCTAATATCCACTTATGAGTGCGTACATACAATGTTTGTCTTTCTGTGTCTAGGTTCCCTCAATCAGGATGATTTTTTTCTAGTTCCATCCATTTTCCCACAAATTTCAAGATATCATTGATTTTTAATTCTGAGTCGTACTTCATCGTATAAACATACCACAATTTCTTTATCCATTCTGCAGTCGAGGGGCATCTAGGTTGTTTCCAGGGAATGGCTATTACAAATAATGCTCCTGTGACCAAACTAAGCTCTGTGAATGTGGGTGACAGTTGTGTGGCTTGGGTAGTTTGTGGAGCCACTAGTAGTGAAAACAATGTTTAGTCCTACTGCATGGCATTAACGGGATCTTTTGAGCCCATTCCCTATGGAGGGATACCTTGCTCAACCTAGTTACAGGAGAAAAGGCCTTTATCCTGCCTCAGGTAATGCGACAGACTTTGTTTGCTCCCTGTGAGAGGCCTGGCCTTCTCTTAAGAGTGGATGGGGTTGGGTGGGAGAGAAGATACTGGGAGCAGGAGGACAGGAGGGAGAACTGGAGAGGGGACTAGGTTTGGTATGTAAAATGAAATTGTTTAAAAAATAAAAAAATATATGACTTTATAGTGTAATGTAAGAAATTCCAGAAAGTGTTTGATAAATACCAAATAAATGCCAAAGAAAGAAAGGACTTCAAACATTCAAAGAAGTTAAAGTTCACTGTGCATGGGAGTAGCAAGCAAACATTGAACACAGCCAGTTGAAATAAGATGATTGAACTAGTCTTTGAAAAATGCAAAGTGTAGGAAGAAAACAGGCAGGAAGAGAAATGGGTGATGAGAGCAATCCTACCTCATCCTCATAAGATGTTCCAGAGAGAAGCAGGTCAGAAATGAAATAAGCAAATAAAACAAAGGACCTGGAAATAGAGAATAGAAATGTGATCCAGACTGTTGATAATTTGAGTAGATGAGTAATAGCTTGATTTCTTCAAAGTGTCCCCAGAATCGTTAAATCTGAATCATATGTATCATGGTAGGCAAGCACTATGCAAAGTTGTAGCCCCTAAGTTCCTCAATGATTTGGGGAATAATATAGTCCCATGTTTGTGAGGTTTTATTATATTTAATTCATATTATTTAAAAATTTTTGTTTATTTTGGTTACCTTAAAAGAGCCAATTCTGTTACAGAACTCCCTGAACCAATTTCCATTGCATTATCTTCTTTTCTTTAAATTAACTTAAAAACTACTAGATATGCCAAGTTTTTTTCTTCATACTCTTCACAGCTTCAAACAGAAAGGTGATTTCTTGAAGGACATATCCTTGATTCCTGTACTGAGTTCTGTACTGAGTCTTGATAGCAGAGGGGCTGGATAAACAATGCAGGCTGCTCCATCTTATGTTGTAAGTAAGTTTTATTGCTTGAGGCAATTGCTTCCCTGTAGGAAATAACTTAGACTTCAGGGTAAGATGGTGTAGTAGGAACTGCTTCAGTGTGACTCAGTGAAGGACTGTATTCAGGGTCAGAAAGAAAATGCTATGTTCAATATTTATACACACACACACTGCACAATACATATATAGTATATATACTATATACTGTATATATTGTGAATATAAGAGTGTATATATATTTATATATCATATGGAGAGAGAGGGAAGGGGAGAGAGAGAGAGAGAGAGAGAGAGAGCATTAACAGTATAGTAGTATAAATACTACTTCTTTGGCCAGATTAATTGCAACACTGTTGGAGAATCAGTCCACAAACGCATGTTATACCATTGAGCAATTTTAGCTCCCAAATTTATGTCTCCTTATTAAACTCATCTTGGTCACACAGAGCCCATTAAATATTTTGTGATGTCTGTCTTTCTAGCTGGATACTTCTTGAGGGAAAAGACACTGCCCTCCCATACACACACTGCATGTGTTTCACTTTTCCTAGGCTTTGCCCAAGCCCATGTACAGGACAGCTGCTCAAAACATCTTTGTTGAATTGACAGAATTAAACTGGAGTCAAGAAAGTTCTACACAGGAGGAGGTCTTAACAAATAAAGAAGCTGAACAGCAGCTGTTGGAAGTTATAACGTTAGCATCGATCTGAAGGTTGTTTGGAAACCTCTTTCATTTTATTGCTAATGGCATTAGGGGCTCTGCAGCAGATAACAGGCGTTGACATCAAGACCTTAATCCAGGCAGTCTGCGGAAGCCTTGACCTTCTAGGAGAGCAGACATTGATCAGTCCAGAGAGGGTGCAGGATCAGAGACTGAGAGCCATCAAGTCACACAAAACTAAAAAACACAAAGCTGCTGACCCGTTATTTTGGGGAAAGCTGTATCCAGTCAAGTTTCTGAAGAGACATATGCAAAGGGGACTGTACACGAGATACATCAACTCTCTGGATCATCTCTTGCAATTTAATAGGACCTAGAGTACCTTCAATATCAGGCCAGCCCTACTATAAGGGAATCAGAATGGAGCCTCTGATACTACATCAAATGCTTCCACATATATCCATTTCTTGTTTCCATGGTCCTGAGGTAGAAAATAAACCACTGAATTTTAATTTTTAAAAAGTTAAGTCATTGATATTTAATTAGCTCTTATAAGAAATTATCTTTGGCCAAGTTTCATCCTTAGTTTCCTTACCATGTGCAACATTCACTGAATTTAGTGGTCATTTCATGGTAGCTATCTTTCTGACTCAGGGAAGTTTAGAGTAGAAGAAAGTTTCTTTACGTTATTTCATTTGAGACCCATGTGATTTTCATTTTCATTTTCTTTGTCATAGTCTCACATCCCTACTAAATCTGAACTTCATTTTAAGTTGCTAAGGTAATAGAGTACACAGGTTGAGAAATTATTCTCAAAGACAGAACATCACTCATAATAATTATGTCTAAAAAATTAAGATCATGGAGAATGAAGAAATCTAACAATATTGAATGGCTATCGCACTTATTGCAGAGAATGGTTATATATATTTGCAATTAATTATAGGATTAGTGATAATCTACTTCAAATTTAACTTCTTTCACCAAGCTGTGGATACTTTAATATTGTGAAAAATAGTCACAAAGACACACTACACTCTTACATGAATCTTCTCTATTATATTCTCTCTCTCTCCCTATTCTCTCTCTGTCACTTACACACACACACACAAACACACAAACACAGAAAGACTTCTATGTATCCAGAATTTTGCATTATATTGTTACACTTATTAAATGAGACTATAGATAGATAGATAGATAGATAGATAGATAGATAGATAGATAGATATGCAGAAAAGAAGCAACTTCAGTTACAGATTTAATGAACTACCCTACAAAAGTGACATGTTTAGACAAGACTTATTATATATATGTATGAATATAAATTTTTACAAAAAGTAAACTAACCAGAAATCTTTTTTACTTCTATTTTTATTATTATTTTATTAAAAATTTCCACCTCCTCCCCTCCTCCCATGTCCCTCCCTCTCCCTCCTCCCCCTCCCCCTCCCTCTCCAGTCCTAAGAGCAGTCAGGGTTCCCTGCCTGTGGGAAGTCCAAGGTCCTCACCCCTCCATTCAGGTCTAGGAAGGTGAGCATCCAGACAGACTAGGCATCCACAAAGCCAGTACATGCAGTAGAATCAAAACCCAGTTCCATTGTCCTTGGCTTCTCAGTCAGCCCTCATGAAGACAACAGCCTTAGTGTGTGGACGCACCCCTCGCAGTCCTGACTTCCTTGCTCATGTTCTCCCTCCTTCTGCTCTGCATTGGGACCTTGGGAACTCAGTCCAGTGCTCCAATGGGGGTCTCTGTCTCTATCCCCATCCATCACCAGCAGAAGGTTCTATGATGATATGCAAGATATTCATCAGTGTGGCTATAAGATAAGGCCAGTTGAGGCGCTCTCTCCTCTGCTGCCCAAAGGAACAAGCTGGAGACATCTCCTTGGACACCTGGGAACCCCTCTAGAGTCAAGACTCTTCCAACCCTAAAATGGCTCCCTTAATTAAGATANCCTTCTCATTTCTCTCTCCCCATCTCCCCTTACCCCCACCCCACACCCACCCCATGCTCCCAACTTTTGTCTGGCAATCTTGTCTACTTACAATATCCAGGAGGATAACTATATGATTTTTTGGGGATTCACCTTCTTATTTAGCTTCTCTATGATCATGAATTATAGGCTCATATACATATGCACTTTAGAGTTTTACTCAGCGGTAAAAAAAAATGACATCTTGAATTTTGCGTGCAAATGAATGGAAATAGAAAACACTATCCTGAGTGACATAACCCGGACCCAAAAAGATTAATATTGTATGTACTCACTCATAAGTGGATTCTAGCCATAAATAAAGGACATTGAGAAATCTCTTTTTTTAATCAACAAAGTTCACCCAATCACATTAACCACTTTCTAAGTGAGAACCATCAAATTTCTTTAAATAAGGCAGAAATGGTATAAGCTGAATATAAAATCAAAACTTACTAAGCATTCCTTTTTGAGAAACTCAAATTGATTATAAAGACACGGAAGCCTAAATGGATCAGACAAAGCTGAGCCCAAACCAAGAAATAATACTCAGCAAAGAACATTTTATGATAAATTAATTCAAGAAAGACAACACACACACACACACTTTTGATAACTTTTCGTCAAATCTATATAAGACCTGCACAAGATAAAATAAGCCAAGCTTTCAGCATAGAGGGAAAGGTAGAATACGACTCTCCTTCTAGATAAGGAGGAATAGGAAGTTAATGGTACTTGGAAAGGAGTCATACTTCTTTGTGTGTGAGATCACTGGTCCATAGATAGCTTCCCATGATTCAGTAGATGACTCTACATCTATGTGAATATGGGTAACACAAATTGGATACAGAGAAAAGAGCAAAAAAGGAAGCATGGGAGATAAAGTTGGGAGTGGGTCATGATTGGTGCCTATGAAGGGCTGGGAGGGAGAAATGAGGGGTGAGTATAACCAAAATAAACTACATACACACATGGTATTCTCAAAACATATATGAAACAGAAAAATACACATACAAAAATAACTTTTACACAAATATTTATAGGAGCAGCATTTTAACACAGCCAATAAATAGAAAAATATGAGTATTTGTTAATTAATTAATAACAATAAAATGTGTCCGTTATATAATGAAATATTGTTTGACAATAAAAATCTCATCATTTAATGATACATAATACAATATGGATGAGATTGAAAACTTGCTGTGTGAAAATACTGTCAGATAATATTGATTATGAAACACAGGATAACCTAGGATTGCAGGAACAGGCTATATCAACAGAGGCAGAAAAAAAAAGGTGCAGCAACTGTCTATGGCTGGATATGAACTAAAAGGAATTGGTGATTCACTGTTTGAAAATAAAGTTTGAGTGTGTGTGTGTCCATGCATGCACATTCGTGCACACCTGTGGAGGCCATAGCAGGACATCAGATGTTCCTTCTTAATAGCAGTAAGACTGGATCTCTCAATGAACCAGAAGCTATAATCTTCAACTAAGCAGTATGGCATGAGAGCTATCAAGATATGCCTGTCCCTACAACACAATACTCGAGCTATAGAGTGTGTAACCATGACCATGTACTTATGTGTGGGCAAGATTCAACCTTTGTGATTACAGAGCAAAAGCACTTACCCACTGCACCATTTCCCTAGTTCCTAATGAAAATTTTAAATAGATCGCTTAGAATTATTACACAGTTCTTGAACACTAAAAATAAATAAATTATACACTCTAAATGGGTAAATTTGAATATATAAACATAATTTTAAAAAAATAAAAATATAAAACCACATGAGAAAATACAACATAATAGCATCATAAAGCATAAAAATTAGAAATATAGTTGAAAAACACACATAAGGCTTACCACTGAAAGTACTGTAGCTATGAGAAGAGGTAAGAAAGGAATTATATATGCCCATGTGGAATAATTCACATTCTTTAAGATCTTAACATAGCTAAAAGTTAATTGTATAGTTGATGCAATCTCAATTTTAGTTATTTATTAAAAGAGGTAAGTTGACTCTAATTTATATTGACAAAATAACAAAAAACCTGAAAATTGTGAGACTTACAGTTATTATACAATAAAACTTAGAAAAACATAGTAATATGTGATAATAAATTTCAAAAGCTCAGGTTAGACCGTACTGAGATAGAAATGCATGTCCACAGACCATTAATTTCACAGAGGCTATGTTGGTGAGATGAGTCACTCATAGGCAGAGAGACATTATATCACAGTTCTACCATGAAAACCTTTATAACAAAGCTTGCACTAAGGTCAGTGTTCACAGAGACCAGGTTGGAAATGTCAGATTAACCATGACCAGCTAGAGGACTTGCTTTTAAAAACATGTCATAATTTTCTATAGGATAGAAATAGTCTTTTAGTCCCGTAAGACTTGACTATCAGAATTTTCTATAGCTACTTTGAATTATTAAAACCTAGTTTATCCTACTACCGAGTGGAACACAGTCAGGGCATGATAACAGAGAGAGCACAGACTTTGGAGTTATAATAAAGTATAAATTATAAAATATTTTAGTAAGCATATACTAATACTGAAATAAACAGAAAAAGGTGACAATAAAGAAGCAAATGAAATGAAGAAGAAAATGAACTTTTTAAACAAGAAAATATAACAAAATCATAATGAAAAATAAAAACACAATAAAAATATGTGGATGAGCTCAATAAATAAATGACTGTTAGGAGGAACATGAAAAACCAATAGGAACAATAAAGTATTAGCAATGGACATAAAAACAGTCTAGAAAAATTAACAAAAGTAGTGGTGACTCAGCAGTTAAGAGTGCTAATTGTTCTTTAAGAGGACAAAGATTCCATTCCAAACACTCACACTATAGGCTCACAATCACCCATAGCTCCAGTTCCAGGGAACCTTAAAACCTTTGCTGCCCTCTGAGGGCACTAGGCAAACATGTGGTGCATAAATATACATGAAAGAAAGCCACTCAGATGTGAGATAAAATGAGTAAGTCTTTTAAAAATACTGAACATAGAGCCATGAACTGGATCTTTGTGAGTACAACAAAAAGGATCCAAAAAATACATTTGGGATCATTTTTATAGAAACTCCCAAAACTTGCCATAAGACAAAAATTATAGATGTGCAGAGCTCAGTGAAGTTGAAACAGGCAATTACAACACTATGGAAGTAAGTGAAAAGAGCCTGTGGACTGTTAAGCTTTGGCAGAACTTTTATATTACATTTGAATCCATATGACTATGAAAATTTTACCTGTGTATCACAAAATCTATCACACTCACTAAAATCAAATCTAAAACATTTAGTGAGAAATATAAGACAAAAAATATTATTCTAAATATGGTTCAAATATTCACAAGGAAACAGAAACAAGAAACTCCAAGAAAACACTGAAGCAAGTAAAAGACACAGGAAGAAAAAATACTTAAATATAAATATTTTAAAAATATGATAAATGTAAATTATCTAAATATACAAAAATGTAAGTCAGTGGACTGATGCATATATCTGTAATTCAACCTTAGATCCTGTCTAGGTAATTACAAGAAACTCACTTGAAACATAACAAAAAACATAACAAAATAATCAAAATAAAATGGCGGATAACAAATTATATATAAATACACATTTACACACATAAACAGAGGGAGACTGTGTTAACATAAAAAATAGATGATTAGGAACAAAAGGGACATTATTTAATAATGGTAAAAGCAAGTAACAATCATGAATGCATATGTACTACCAGGAGAGCACCAAATTACACAAAGTAATACACAAAAAAAGATCACTCCCAGCAACAAGAGAACTAATAAATAAACAGCACAGATATTAAAAGAAGTACCATCTAATGGATACTAAAATAGCATTCAATTGATCAATATAATATATATGGAACAATCACCTTAATTGGTTGTGTCTTGAATCATTTAAGAAGCCTTAGAAAGCTTAATGATATTGGACTCATTGAAAACTATCCTTTTATCAAAACAGAGTAAATTTTCAAGTCAGTGTCAAAGAGTTAAGATTAAGTTAAATTCCAAGTAAGTAGAAATTAGATACTGTTATCATAAATTATCAATGATTAAAGGAAAAATAGACAGTAATTTAAACATCACTGAAAATACACCACATCAAAATTAGTTTGATGTAGCTGAACACAGCTTGGGTAGATTTCAGTACATCAGCTGCTTTCATTAGTTGACAACTGACCAAGGCAGGCATGGTGGCACATAACTCTCTAATCCAAGCACTCTGAAACCTAAGGCAGGAGAAGTAAGAGTTCTAACCTGGCTTCATACTCAGATGGAAGAGGAGAGGGGCAGAGAGAATAAAAAGAGGAGGGGGAGAAAATAGAGAGTAAGAAGGAGAAAGAGGGGGAGGAGGGAAGGGGGGAAGAGAAGGAGGAGGAAGAGGGGGAGGAGGAAAAGGAATGGAGGGGGGAAGGAGAACGAAGAGGGGGAGGAAAAGAGAAAGAATGGATGAATAATATCATTACCAGGAAGGAAAGAGAAACATTTGTAAAAACAACCTCTAATGAAAGGGTAGCTAAACCATCTTCACATCAACACTGAGGCAATATCTACAACAGCAAGAAAAAAAAAAGCTGAGCTAACCTACATTCCCTAAACTGTAACAGGAGGAGCAGGCTGCTTGTTGTCCCGGCCGCCCGGCTATCTTACATCCAAAATAATCACACAGAAACTGTATTAATTTAAACACTGCCTGGCCCATTAGCTCTAACTTCTTGTTGGCTAATTCTTACATATTAATTTAACCCATTTCTGTTAATATGTGTATTTCCATGTGATTGTGGTTTACCGGCAATATGCTAACCAGTGTCCATCTCAGGCAGGAGATCCATGGCATCTGCCTGTCTACCCTTCTTCCCAGCATTCAGTTTTGTCTCCTCCACCTACCTAAGTTCTGTCCTATCAACTAGGCCAAGGCAGTTTCTTTATTCNTTTAAACACTGCCTGGCCCATTAGCTCTAACTTCTTGTTGGCTAATTCTTACATATTAATTTAACCCATTTCTGTTAATATGTGTATTTCCATGTGATTGTGGTTTACCGGCAATATGCTAACCAGTGTCCATCTCAGGCAGGAGATCCATGGCATCTGCCTGTCTACCCTTCTTCCCAGCATTCAGTTTTGTCTCCTCCACCTACCTAAGTTCTGTCCTATCAACTAGGCCAAGGCAGTTTCTTTATTCATTACCCAATGAAAGCAACACACAAGCAGAAGGAACTACTACCACTAAAAATCCCATCCAGAAGAAAGTCAAAGTTGCAGTAGGTTTTACAATAATATGAAAATACCTTCACATAATTGTTAAAGTTTTTTAGTTATTAAAATTAAATTAAAGCTCATTTTCTCCTTTTAATTTTTTATATCATCATGTCTTACTTTTCTATCCAATGGGTTATTATTTCATTTTTTAGAAAGAAGTAAAATTAATTATTTTATGCTTCTATCTACATTAATTTTCACTGATCTCTGATTTATTTGAAGTATCCTACTTCTTTATTTAGTTATATACTATATCAATAAATTGCAATTATCTTTCTTATTTGGCTTTTTATTAATTTTCTAAAGGAAGTTTCTGCTAATTTAGACAGCTTTTTGACACTTTTTTATTTTCTGACATATGTCTTTTTATCTCACTTAAGGTGACTTTCCATACATCAATTATGTTAATAAAATTACAAGCCTTATTGCAAGAACTGTTAACATTCCTGTACTAACATTGATTTCTATAATTTGGTTTGTTTTCCTATAAGCCGTCATCAACTATGTAACTATGGAGCCCGAGTTTCTTCCACCTGAGCTCTCAGACATCCTGATGTTCTTTTCACACCTAGTACTTATGTAAAGTAAGAACAGTGACTACATAAATGTCTACAGTCCTGAGGTCAAGACTGCTTCTTCCTCTACGTGTATACCTAACACTGTATGAGCCATCTCCATATTCAAAGATGTTTAGCATGCATTAATGCCTGGAAAATAAGGTTACCCTTTGTCTAGTCAACTGTTGGTTGAAAATTCCCTAGGCAAGTGGCCCTCGGTGATACAAAAAATGTTAGCTAAATATGGAGTTAGCAACCAAGAAACATTCTTCCATGGCTTATACTGTTCTTGGGCTATCAGTGAATTTTTTGGCTAGAGGATATGTTCCATGGAATATCAAGCAGACGGATCTTCAAGTTTCTTTTTGCATACTTTTCCTGATGTCTTTAAATAATAAATGGCAACGTATTGGCAGAAACAATTCTTTCCTCCCCTAAATTACTTTTGGTCCTGGAATTTGTCATAGTAAGAGAATGAAACTAGAATTTATACATGCTTACAAACTTTACCAACTAAGTAAAAATATCAATGACCACTAATTTTTTTTGTTATTTGACAGTATCAAATTTACAAACTAATCTGGGGACTTTACCATAGATAATTACTATTCACCCTCTTAAGCTTTCCCCATTGGATTAGTGTATTTCATTTTCAGCCCAATAGTTATACACTTCAATTTTCATTTTTGTTTTAAGAATAAATGTTTATTTTATATATCTCTTTGTGTTCTATTTTATTAGCTTATTTCTTTTTATGTATCTTAATTATATTTCATTAAGCAAAGCAAATGATTTGGATTTCTTTAAAGGCATTTGGTAAAGTGTATCATAATTGCCATGCAAATTTTATATTTTATTCTATTTTGGGACATTTTCTCACTGTGTACTTCAGGCTAGGCTAGTACTTACAATCCTGCTGCCTCATGATCACAAGTCCAGAGATGCCTGTAACATTTCATAGAATCATTCCTATGTACTTTAATTTCCTGCCTTGTATAAAAACATTTGCAATAACTGGGATTTTAAATGCTATCTAATTCCTTGTGAATTATGATACCATTGGATGTACTATTGATCCCATTAAGATCCTTCACTTTCCCAATCAAGAGGGTAGCCTGGCAGCTCATGCCTTTCCAGGGAGTCCAGGAAGCATTGCGGACCAGCACTGGCATTTCCAGGGCTGTGGCATTTGAGTGGAAACCCCTCTGGGTTAATTCTATGTGCTTTTACTTTTACCTGACCAAATTGTTAGCAAGTTTAAATATTTATCTGTCTTCTTGGAGTTAACTTCTTGGCTGATCTGCTACCAAACACCTTCCCTTTCTCCACTACAAGAACTGTCCTTATGATTCTTGTTGTGTTTCTTTTCATGGTCTCTAGTAGTCATGAAGATGTAGTGATGACATTATCTTGCTCTTTCTAATGTCATCAATAACTCATAGCCATCATACTTATCATTAATTACCATAAACTTCACAACATTTCACACCTAGCAGAAGCTCTTAGTTCAATAAGTATGTCATTAATTGGGGACTAGAACAGTAAGATCAAAGTAGGATGTAAGAATGGAAAAGATCACAATGCATTTGTGATCCATGCGTGTTTTGGAGAGGCATATGACAAAGGAAAACATATTAAAGGCCTAGGAGTCTATGACTCACAGAGTCAGCCTGGATCCTGCCTTCAGAAAAATGAATCCATTTTGAAAAAAAATACACATTTTTAATAGGCCTTTAATTGAAATATAATTACATCACTTTAGCTGCTCTTTCTTCCCTTAAGCACTTTAGTGATTCATATTATTTTGTATTTACCTAAAATTATACGCAATACATATAAGCTTATGTATATCCATACATACACATAGGCACACACTTATATTATTAAAGAAGTTAAGGCATTTGGGCAGACAGTGTACCCCAGAAGAACCTCAGACTAAAAGCATTCTTAATGATATTTTCTTCTTTGAAAATGCCAAATAGTCTGGGCAACAAATCTTTTTATGAAGACCCTAGTCTTCTTTCCAGTCTTGGGCTATCTTTATGCTTCTGGTACCTCTACTGCATGTAGACTTCTCTGAAGCCTCTATTGCCCCTACTCTGACATGTTTCCACAGATACCTGCTCTATTCATATTCCTACCTCTACACCTTCATTCCTGATTTCCTATTTTTTTTTTATTCTCTACTCTGACTCTTCCAAGATTTTCACAGATGTCATGTTGCCTTTCCAATCTTGGCCATTGTTCAAAATAGTTTGGCTCTTCAGATCACATGTGGGGCACTCCATTGAAATTAATGACTTGACAGGAAGCACTTGATATTTGCCTATGCATATAGTTATTGTTGGTTCTATAAGTCTCACACTCTCTAAGAGAAAAAAACATGCATAAGTTTTGTAGTGTGTGTATGAGAAATCACAATGCATTATAAAAATTAATACCACATGTAAAAGAACAAAGGCAACGTTTTCCAATACCATTGGCATTATACATATTATGACACATGAATGACAGAGTATCCTATACTTAATGAATGATAATTAACTCAAACAACAAATAAATATTGAATTTTTTCATATCAGGTATGGTTCAAAATATAATTTAAAAAAGAGAAAAAATTCCCATCTATAGAAGATCATATTATTCTATTAATAATCATGGTGTGTATGGACCACATTTTCTTTATATATTGATCTATTAATGAGAAAAAGAAGAAAGAAAACATAATCCATATATTCAGTGGAATTTTACTCTGTGAAGAAGAATGAAATGATACTAACACAAAATATGCCAAGAAAATAACCCAGACACAGATAAATACTGAATATTTTCTTTCATGTAATATGCAGAATCTAGATTTAAATTTATGTGATCTCATATATGACATTAAAGTATAAAAGTTGCTATATAAGAAGATGAAGAAGTCTAAGGAGAAAGGTAGGGGAAACAGGGAAGAGAATAGTAAAAATTTATATGCCCTAAAGCAGACAGAGGAGTATTTGGGGAGAGGAAGGAGAAAGAGAGATGAAAGAGGGTGGTGGAAGTAACCAAAAATATAGTGATATAAATATGCAAATATCCTAATAAATTCTATTTTATTGGGTTGAAATTAACGTTAAAATAAGCAAAGAAAAATAAGAACACCAATAATGATACCAGTAACTATAGTAAAACAATAGTAACAAATCTGGTGTTAAGCACTAACTCAGTGTGTCACACACACACACACACACACACACACACACACCAAAAACCAAAAAAGAAAAACTCATGAGTTTCCAACTAAGTATGATGCTTAGCATGCACAAGTCACTTTGTTTGAGCCACTTCTTATCAATTCTATGATAAAATTCATTATGATGACTCTTAAACATCAACGGTCATATGAGTCAAAATGGTCCTTTGGAAAAATGTTAAAGCAGGGCTTATATCCATGAAGATTCCTTTTACTTTAGAGTGAAGAAGATATGGATATAGCCTTAGATAGGAACAGATCCTGCTAATTTTGGTTAAAAAAAAACTGAACTTGTGATTGAAATATTTTGAGATCTTCTGAGGACAACAACCAAGTTAAAACTTGTTCTAATGAGCAATGATGGCAAGACAGTGGGCAATGCAGACATGGAAAAGCACTGCCTTCATGTTGTACAGATTCTCTTGTGAGAGATGGAGTCTGCCTTTACAACCTTCACACTGGCCTGCCTTTCAGCTTGCTTTATCCAGCCAAGAGAGAGTGGAATAGGATGGTTCAGTTTTTGAATTTAGAACAGAAGTAAGATCAGATTTCACTTGGGCCTCCAAGGAATGCTGTAGCTGACCCAGCAGCAGTGCTTAGGTTGATTCAGTGAACAATAAAACACCTTTGGGATAAAGAAAATCAAGTTGAGGGTGGGAATGGAGATGGAGAGCAATGAAAGAGATATCTTGATAGAGAGAGACATTATGGGGTTAGGGAGAAACCAGGTGCTAGAGAAATTCCCTGGAATCAACAAGAATGACACTAGCCAAGACTCCTTGTAATAGTGGGGAGGCTGCCTGACCTGGACTTCTCTGATCAGATTGGTGACTACCCTAATTATCATTTTAGAACTTCCTTCTAGTAACTGATGGAATCAGATGCAGAGATCCACACTAAGCACTGGATTGACCTCCGGGAGTACAGTTGAAGAGACAGAAGAAGGATTGCATGTGCAAGTGGGTTAAGATCAAGAAGGGGAAAACTACAGAGACAGCTGACCCACCCGAGCTTTTGGGAGCTCAAGGACTCTGGACCAACAGCTGGGGAGCCTGAATGAAACCAAATTAGACCCTCTTTATGGGGGTGACAGTTTTGTGGCTTGGTCTGTTTGTGAGGGCCCTGGCAGTGGGACCAGGATCTATCCCTGGTGCATGAGCTGGCTTTTTGGAGCCCATTCCCAATGGTGAGATACCTTGCTCAGCCTCAATGCAGGGGGAAGGGGCTTGGTCCTGCCTCAACTTGATGTGCTAGGCTTGTTGACTCCCAATGGGAGGCCTGTCCCTTTCTGAGGAGTAGATGATGGTGTGGTTTTGGGATGGGGGCAGTGTGAGGGGGAGTATGATAAGGGGAAGGAGGGGCCATTGTGGTAGGTATATAAAATGAATAAAAAGTTTAAAATAAAAAATGCAAAAGCAAGAGAGAGAGGGAGAGAGAAAGAGAGAGAAGGAAGGAAAGAAGGAAGGAGGGAAGGAAGGAAGGAAGGAAGGAAGGAAGGANGTGGGACCAGGATCTATCCCTGGTGCATGAGCTGGCTTTTTGGAGCCCATTCCCAATGGTGAGATACCTTGCTCAGCCTCAATGCAGGGGGAAGGGGCTTGGTCCTGCCTCAACTTGATGTGCTAGGCTTGTTGACTCCCAATGGGAGGCCTGTCCCTTTCTGAGGAGTAGATGATGGTGTGGTTTTGGGATGGGGGCAGTGTGAGGGGGAGTATGATAAGGGGAAGGAGGGGCCATTGTGGTAGGTATATAAAATGAATAAAAAGTTTAAAATAAAAAATGCAAAAGCAAGAGAGAGAGGGAGAGAGAAAGAGAGAGAAGGAAGGAAAGAAGGAAGGAGGGAAGGAAGGAAGGAAGGAAGGAAGGAAGGAAGGAAGGAANAAAGAAYGAAGGAYGGAYGGAAGGAAGGAAGGAAGGAAGGAAGGAAGGAAGGAAGGAATAAAGAAATTCTAATACCAATGTCTCAACATGGTCTTCCCCACTGTTGTAAGTGCCAGCTGGAATGATACTAAGTTTTGGTTAATTGCTGTTATTGACTTTAAGACTAGATCATACCTTATAGCCCTGCCTGGCCTTGAATTCTCAATATTCCTGCCTCTATATCCTGAGTTCTACTATCACACTACTGCAAAAATATAGTTAAAGTTAATCCTCATTTTAAAATTAATTTGTAGATAAAAAATTAGGAAAAGTAAAACACTGGTGTATTTCTAAACAAGTAGACATGTGCTAGCACACCAAGTCCATGTTGTTTTCTACTCATGATTTAATTGCAAAGCAATAGACAACTGTGATGTAGGAGGGTCATCTGTCTATGTGTTACTTTCATTGGTTAATAAAGAAACTGCCTTGGCCTTTTGATAGGTCCACCCTTAGGTTGGTGGGGTAGACAGAACAGAATGTGGGAGAAAGAAAGCTGAGTCAGGCAGCTGCATGAAGCTCTGGCCCAAGATGGATGTGGGTTAGAATCTCCCCGGTAAGCTACCACTTCGTGGTGGTACACAGATTATTAGAAATGGGTTAATC
>LOEQ01004201.1:105316-121303 GCA_001685075.1 Bramus lutescens | reverse complement strand
GATATAATGGGCCAGGCATTGTTTAAATGAATACAATTTATGTGTTGTTATTTCAGTTGTTAAGCTAGCCATGCGGAGCCGGGCGGGACGAAAAGCAGGCCTGCTCACCTTTTCACTGCACAACTGGTATCATAGTGAGCCATATATGCCTCAACCCAGTCTTGGTACAGAGCTTCTCCATGTTCTAAGAAGAGTTTTCTCCTCATTCACTAGTGTATCACTTCCCCGGAACCCAAGGAGATGAAAACATTTTGAACAAAAATATGAAATTAAGTAGAAAAGTGGTAAATTCTATTTTGTTGTCCTTGTGAGTTTGTTTGTTTGTTTGTCAACTTGACACAAGCTAGAGAGAGACATTTGGGACAAGGGAACCTCAACAGAAAAAATGAAATTCCCACACCATACTGGGCTGGAGGCAAGTCTGTGTGCATGTTTCTGATTAATGAATGGTTGTGCCATTCTTTGGAAATATGGTCCCAGATGGAAAAAAAAATCAGGTAGAGTAAGCCATGGAGAACAAGCAAGTGCCCTCTGCTTCAGTCCCCGCCTTCAGTTTCCTCTGCTGAGTTCCTGCCCTGACTTCCCCAAGTGACAGACTGCCATCTTGAAGTGTCAGGTGAAATAAACACTTTCCTCCCTGGTTTGTTTGTGTTTTACTACAGCAATAGAAGCCTGGCTAATACATACATGGCTGTCTTTCTCTGCCTTGTGCTTAAAGGCTAGGAGTCATGGTTGTTTTTTGAAAATCAGTGTCCAGTGAGTCTCTCAGCTAATTCTGGAGTATGAAATCACTTCCGCATAGCCTACAAAAGTACAGCTGTTCACCGGATATCATCTTCATGACCCTTTAAGGTGTGAGGGTCCAGAGGCGTGGCCTATGCGTCTTTGGTGGCTTTGGGCAGTCACCCAGTCCCTGTAAGCCCCCTTGCTGAGACTCACAACTGCAGCTCTCCCTTGGCTCCTGCCCCTCCCACTCCTCCTCCTTGACACATGCTTTCTCTTTCCTCAATTTCCTCTCCTGGACCTCATTTTCTGCTGTTTTAACTTCCACATTTAGTTCTACGCATGCTTCATCAATAAATCTTTCCCACTCATTTATCTCTCAAAGTGTCTCCAATTCCATTTCCATCACTCTCAATCTCAAGGAAGCTCTGCTTTCACAGTGTGTTTCGATGTCCAGTGGAAAGGAGGTAAAAACCATTTCTCTCCAAATAGCTGGTTGTGCATGCTACTGCTAGCAACTATTTCCCTCACTGCATGAGGACCTCAAATTCATGGCTCCCGAACCACTCCAGTCTTGATTGTCTTTCACTCTGTGCCCTTCCTTCATACTCTACCTGGCTTAATTTCCAAGCAATTTTGTTATGCTCCTTTGATAAAATCCTAGTTTTCCTGCCACTCCTGTCATAACTACTTGAAATATTTGCTATCTTTAAAACCCACATTGATTACTATAATCGGGTTAAAAAGTAAAGCTCACAGGAGTGGTGGGATGGTGGATGCCCTAAACCAGATCCCACTTCCAAGCCAGCCTGGACTCACAGTAACACCCTGTCTCTGAAAAGAGAAAATCCAAAGGAGAGAATTTTATGTTTCCAGGAATACCAGTTTTATGAATGGTTAAATCTATTATCATAAGGTTTGGTTAAATAAGTGGGGTTCATAGCATTCAGCCCCTCACATTCTTTCCTGCATGTTTTTTTTCTAGTTTTCCCCTTTTCTTCCCCTGGATGATGGAGCATAAGACCCTTACCACATGCCAGCATGCCAGCATTGTGCTTAGACTTCTCAGCTTCGAAAATGAGAGTAAAGTAGAATTGTGTTCTTTATATATTGTCCAATATCAGGCATTCTGCTACAGCAGCAGAAAATGCATTAACTCCTTGGACAAACTATAATCTAGACAAACCCATCTTTTTTAAAAACCTATTTAGTCTATCTAACCCACAAGAAGCCATTAGGTGAGGGAGGATAATTTCTGTCACCAATTTGGGAAACATTTGGAATTATCGCTAGAACTGTCTTCTCAATGGGGCAGTCATTTCATTCTTAGGTGAGTAACTCAGAGAAACGGCACATATTCACCAAGAGATAAGCATGTGAATGGCTATGAGACATTTTTATAATAGAAAAATCAGTGAAAATCCACACTGCAAGTGGAAACAAATGGATTGCGACTCAGCAACAACATGGACACAGCAAATAATTATTGCACGGAACAAGGTTAAGTCACAAAGAAACACATGCAATACGTTTACAGTCTAAAGCCAGGCAAAGCAAGCAATATTTGTTTTAAGGTTGTGTAAATGTGGGGTCACAGTGTCTGTAAACAACAAATATAGCATAGAAGCAGTCCTCAGAGGCCTGAGTACAAATCCAAGATGGGGGCAGGAGAAAGTCTATGGAATCGATGGAAATACTAAGCATCTTTTTAGCATCTCTACAGGTCTCAGTACAGTTTAGGCTACATTTAGTAGGTCTTCAGCCTGTGACACAGATGCTATCTGACTACACCAGTCAATTGCCCCATTTTTAAGATGAATACACCACACTCTTCCATTTCTTTCCCACCAAACCACCACCTTTCTCGTCCTCTCAGCTCTGAGAGACTGGACATGAAGCTGACCTGAAATTTTCCTTTTCAAGGAAGTCATATATTTAAGTTTTTTCAATAAATTTTAACCATTCCTATAATCCTAACACACACACACACACACACACACATACACACTAGTGTGCACAACAGATTTGAACCAAAGCCTAACTCAGCAATTCAGTCCTGAGGATATGGCTCAGGTGGTAGGCATGCACAATTCTCCTGGGGATATGGCTCAGTTGGTAGGCACGCACAGTTCAGTCCTGGGGATATGGCTCAGGGGGTAGGCATGCACAGTTAAGTCCTGGGGATATAGCTCAGGGGGTAGGCATGTACAAACCCTATTCCCGCCTCCGCAGGGCATCCCCTGACATGATGGTACATAACTGTAATTCCAGCTCTGTGCAGGAGGAGGCTTCGAGTTGGGGGTCATCTTCAATTACACAGGAAGGTCCAGGCTGACATACATGAGAACCTGTATTAATGAAAGGAGGGCAGATGTAAATAGTAAATATAGAAGAATTTTTTCCTGAGTAAAATGACTGGATGAAACAACAGAACCATCATTTTCGCCAATTTTTTGAATTATTTTGTTTTATTTGCAAAGTCTGTGTGTGTGTGTGTGTGTGTGTGTGTGTGTGTGTAAAATCTAGGATCAGGAAACGCAAACTAAAACTTCACTGAGTATCTAGCTCATTTCAGTCAGAATGGCCATAGAAAAGTCTAAGACTTGGGAGGTGGGGATGAGTACCCTACATGGGCTGGTAAGATTACAGATGAGTCTAGCCACTGTGGAAATTTGTATGGAGGTTTCTCACGATGCTTTAGTAGAATACTATTAAACGCTGTAGTAGACATACTATTAAAAAAACTTTCGAGTTGACCCACCATTCATTTTGACCCACCATTCATTTTATATCTCAATATAAAGTATATTACCATCCCATCTCCATGATCTCACTCCTTTGGACAGAACTCAGAAATGTGTAGTATTTAAACTAAATTTCACAGATAAAACAGGACCTTGCTGATCCTTAGCAGCTAAAGAAAGATGTAAGCAAATTTTGGTATGCTAAACTGCCTGTCATTCTAGCAACAAAGATGTGTTACAGGAAGATTGAGAGTTCAAGGCCAGCCTGGAATAGAGAGTAAGCTACTCTCTCAAACAACAGATGTGTAGGTAGTCAATAACCATTCTGGCAATAGGAAAATAATATGTAAAACAGAGCAGTGCATCAGAGAACCTGGACTGGGGGCAAGGAGGCCTTCCTGGGAGACATGACTTTGGATCTTACCTAAGATGTGTTGAAATGACAAGTCTTTGTGTCGTCTTTTCAGAGTTGCAGTTTGTAGAGCGGAAAGCAAAGCTAGGCAGCAAGTTTGTGCACGTGATTGGCTCTGCAGTTCTAGGCGGGGCAAGGGCTCCTAGGGTGGGATGCCGCAGTGAGCAGGTGATTTCATGAAGGCAGGTAGGCATGGTGGGTGATGTTTAGGAAGTGCACATGCTCTCTGCTGTGCAGCCAATTAGAAAGAAGAAATAAAGCCTGGCAGTGGACTTCTCTGTGTCCACTAGAATTGAAAGATTGTGATATATTAGTGTGATACTACAGCCAGTTTAAAATAATAGTATAAACCTTGCACATAATTTATTTTATTTTGGCTGTAAAAATTAACAAGCTAAGAGGGGAAATCACAAAACTTAAGCATTGTTTTCATCCTGCCAAGCATACTTAAAACAATTTCTCCTGATAAGAGATTCTAGGATGAATGTACAGGCTACAGTGGGCCCTTCAATACTATTGATGACCACAAAACTAAAGTAAAAAAAATTATGCTATATTGCATGAGAATATTTTGTATTTTATCAGTGGATCAGGTAAATAGGTAGCAATCTGTAGTAAGGAAGGTGACAAACTATTTACATAAGCCATCATTTAATTAAGATGTGGTCCCTTGAAAATTAGCCCTATTTGAGTAACAAATAGTTTTGCTTTGGAACGTCTGGAAGTGGTTTTATGGAGTCTGTAAAAGCCCATCACTGCAATCCTTGACTTGGTTCCTGTCATTCAAATCACTAATTATTTATGGACCTTTCCTTTTACGGGTCTCCTATCCCTGTTCATCGAGAGGTTGCATGAATGAACCCGCGAATGAATAATAGAAAGTAAAGTGCTGGGACTTAATCAAGCAGGTAATGAGGCTCCATGGAAACCGTCTTTGCTGATGGTAAGTTTTTTGAGAAAGAATTTTATATGCTCCTTCTGAGGTTCGGGACTTGGTGAAAGAATATGATGTCCTCAGCTTGTATGCTCTTTCTCCAGAGAACTTCCCGGAAAATGTGGGTGCACTGCTGGTTGTTAAACACGTAAAAGAAATAAAGATGGCATGAAATAAATCGTGTACAATGTCCTCGTGTTTCTGCTTTCCTACACAGATGGAGTTGTCTCGAACGCCTCCATGCAAGCTAAGCTGTAGGCAGAGTTCCATTGGTCAAATGTAATTAAGCTCAATGTAGGCTCTACCTGAGCAGTACTGGGTCTGTCGTTTCAGAGCAAATACCCCAAGTATGTCAGAACCCTAGTCTTTGGCTGGTTTGAAAAAGAAAATGTGGAAAGTGAAAAAGAAATAACAGTTTAGATTTACACTACGAAAAAGAGGTTTGAGAGCACAGGCCCACCCATCTGCTGCTGCCTTTGTTTTTTTCACCGGGTGCCTTTTCTTGGAAGGTTGGAGACTGGGATGCAGAATTTATGGCAGAACTGAGTAAGACATTTTCTAAGAACCAACATTAACTCGGCAGCGGGATTCTGTCTGGGACTCACATTGCCTGGTGAACCAGGCAGACCATTGTAATCCAAACCCTGATTACGGAACGATCTTACAATGCTGTTACTGCTCCAGATTTGCCTAAAAGGAATCCCATCAACTCCCTCTGCATCTGATCCAATGAGGTGGTTCCTCCCATTTGCCATTTCTAATGACTGAATGTTAATTCCAAGGTTAGGAAAAGATGCAATCTGTGTTAGGAATTCTTTCTATCACTGTGAACTAATATACCATGGCAACCTCTTAGCAAAGATGCTCATAGCAGAGTAATAGGACAGAAGCTCGACCCAGGCTATAAACCTGAGATCACTCCATCTTCTAAAGAGACACACTTACTCCAGCTAAATCCATCTCTCCCAAATTCTACAGAGTCTTCCAAAACAGCGCCATCTTCTGGCATCTGGGTTTAGCACATTGGCCTGTGACATAGTTCATGTTTAAACCTTGGTACTATCCAGAAGACCTTGATATCACATATAAAGTTCATAGGAGCACTTTGCCTGTGACTTCTTGCTCATCTTCACTTGATAATGATAACTAAATAACAATTGAATGCCAAGATGGATGCCTCATTTAAAAAACTGGCTACCTGTCACGCTAAAGTGTATAACTTCATATCACCCATAAGCCAGCAAGTCCTTATACGGTAAAATTGAAAATAGTCATGATTCCTTGTCCTGATATCACTCTTATGACAACACAACAGTTTTAAAAACAAAAATAAAAGGTTTCAATTGTTCAGGATGGCAATTGCTTACGTAGCAAGAAACACATCTGTAGACTTGACTCTTAGTCATCATTTCTCAGCATGACCCAAAAGAAGCTTATTTATGACTAAATCTAATCAGAGTAACATAACTTGCTTGTGTGTGTGTGTGTGTGTGTGTGAGAGAGAGAGAGAGAGAGAGAGAAGAGGCAGAGACAGAGAGACAGAAACAGAGAGACAGAGAGAGACATTTCAGAAACCTGCCTGTACAGGTCAGGGCGCAACTTTGAGTGTTGTTCCTTACCTTCTGCCTTGTTTGAGGCAGATGTTCTTATTTGCTGAGAAATATGTCAGTTTAATTCACTGGTAAACTCTGAAGGGTTCTCCTGGCTCTGCAGCTAATCTTTCCATAGATGCCCTTGGATCATAATGAAGAAATGTATGTGACCAGCACGTGCTAGTTACACAAGGTTAGATACATGTAAGGTATGATGAGTAACATTTATACTTGCCTTCTTAAATTATCATTCTCACCTCTGTTACAGTCTTCTCTTTACTAAAATGTCATCCATATATCCATTCTTGAATCTATCTTCATCTTTACTCATTTTCAATGTGGTTTTACCCCTTTGGTGTTTTGTTAGGGAAGACTTTTTAGAAAGCAAAGCTTTGTTGTTTCACCAACACCCTCCAAGTCATGAATGGTGGTCATCAAAGCTGAAGATGCCACACTGCTAGTCTGGGAGCAAAGAAACAGACAGCTGAGCAGAGTGCTGAGAGGAACGGACTTGTGTGTATTGAAATGAGTGAAGAAAAAGGCTCTGCCTACCCTGGGGAAGGCACATGAAATGCCTACACAGACCAGATTTAGAAGACATAAGAGTTGGAGAAATGTCAAGAGTCATGTCATGAGTTAATTCCTAGGACAAAGAAAACCTTTAAGGGAGAGTATTCTGACAGCACACCCAGGTTGTAAATACTCAGCCTAGAGCTAGAGGAGACATGGGGCATGCCATGAATTCATTGACAGCAGAGTAATTCTGTAAAAATGTATTATTAAAATTTCTCTCTTATACTCTGAAATCAAGATGGCAAAAAGATGTGGCCACACAACACACTCCTACCCACGGATATGTTTGAGGAATGATTGGCCAGGGTTGACATCAGTCTTTGGGTCCAAGGGTAAAACGAGTGGGCCAGGGTTGTGGGACAGCATGTTTTAAGATTAGGACTCTGTTCTGACCTGCCCTACTCCAAAACTTAAGGGTATTGTGCTGACCAAAAAAAAATATTTGATACTGTAAGTTCCTGAGTTAGGAGCAGCTCTTTTCCAAAAGAATTTGAAGGCCTACTATGGGGCGCATTGAAACCTGCTATTAGGAAGAAGGTGTTAGATGTTCCGGAGCTTTGAATGATCCTGGACAGTGGCCATACTCCTGACATTATAGGAAGAAAGCAGTTGTAGAAGAAATACTTTCCTGAGAACAGTGTCTATGATAAAAGGATTAACTGTAGAATGTTAGATTATTTGGCTGCTTAGAAGCAAGAAGATTTTGTAGCAACAAAGCCCTCCCTCCAACTCCTACCTTCTTTTAGTTCAGATATCAGCTCGCACAGAAGCCTTCCCTTATGTCCCAGGCCCCTCAGATGGGGCTACAGTATGCCCACATGCCATCTCAACAGTTGCTCTATCTTCTTGTTATTCACTAAGTGTTTGTCACTTAAACTAAATGTATACCCAAATAACTGAAGGCATATTTGGGATAGAAATGGGATTTCATAAAATGCCGGATTTAAAGATCCAAAGGCATATGTAATAGTTTGTTTCCTGGTGTCAGGATAAACACCAGACCCAAAGCAACTTGGAGGAAAGAAAGGAGTTATTTCAGCTTACAGTTTTCAGCCCACCATTGAGCGATACCAATGCGGAAAACACGGAGGAACACTTTTCACTGGGCTACTTTCCATGGCCTTCTCAGCTATCTTTCTTAGAGAACCAATGTCCACCTGCCCAGGAGTGGCACCACTGACACTATTCTAACCCTCTTATATAACTAGAATTCAAGTAAATGCCCCACAGACACAGACACAGTCCAATCTGATGGAGCTAATTCTTCAGCTGATGTTCTCTCTTCCCAGGTGTGTCAAGCTGACAACCAATAATGCAATATTTGTTAAAGGGTGGGTATGAAAACTAAATCATCCCATATCTGCCCTCTTTACTTCCCTAGTTTCCTGCCATCTCTCTGGTCCTTTAACTCAACTATGGATGATGACACATTATCATTGAATGCCATCATATTATCAACTACAGTCTCCTTTCAACTTCTAACTATCATTATCACTTAGAGTGGACCTGGATTGTGCCACGAAAAACTGGACATGTCTGCTCTTATAGAAGTCACTCTCCCAAAACTGCACACTAACTCTTAGGAGCAGACTTCCTTCAGCTTGACATCTGTTGTCTGTTCTCAACAAGAGCCTGACATACAAAGACCCCATTTTTGTTTTTCCATTTTTTTATCCTATTCACTTAAGCTCAAAGTTGGAGACAGAGGTAACCCCCAACTTAGCAACTGGCATAAGGTTACTCTTACCAGTATGAAAACATTAGCTCAGAGAGCAAGCATTTTTTTTCTGTTATGTTCTTCCTGACTTGTCTTGGCTGATTCTAGTAATAAATAAAGCCACTCAGCATGGGCCACAGAAGGAGATGGGAAGTAATGGACAGAGGCAGAACTGTCCTTTCCTTATTTTGTTATAAATAAACTCCCACAGTGGAAACTTGTTAACCCCCGTCCTTGCCTTCACATCTACTTATATGCAAGACCTCCCTCGACAAATCAATCTTTACACTGCAGTGGCACTCTCTTGACAAGATGTGTTTGGCTTAGCCTCTGTTGCTATTTGTTCTGGAAATCTCAGCTGTGTGGTGTGGCACACTCTGAGAGCTGAAATGGAGACACTTAGTTGATATGCACAGAGGAGAGGCAAGATGCAAACACAAAGAGACGGTCCACAGCAGGCCAGCCAGAGTGGCGGGAGCTGAGCAGCACTTAATTCCCTGCGATGGATTGAATCTACGAGACACTGTTCAATAGCTAGTCAAAGTAAATTTAGAAAGACACAGGAAAGGGATTTATTTCCCATCATTGAAAAATGTTCATTATTTCCTACGTTGTTGGTCATGGTCCAGTGGTGTCCTTTCGAGGTCCAGGTGCCCTTAGACTCCTAAACAGGCCCACAGAAGGAATCAGATGAGGTTTGTTCAATATGTATTCAAATCCCCAGAGAGTCAAGGCTTTATTGGTAGTTTGGGATCAGCCTTTCCTGCTGGATTTTATTCTCTAAAAAGAATGCCTTAGCAGGCTTGACACTCCCTAAAGGTAAATTACTCCATCCCTTATGTTGTCCTTTAGTGCATAGTATGATTGGAGCATCTCCTGCATTTGGTTTTAGATGATTTACATACAGACCTGTGTGGCTCATCGAACTGCACTTGAAGCAGATTAGGCATCTTTCTCCTTTATGTTTCCCAGAAGAGAGGCCTAGTGCCGAGCACATAGGAAATGCTCACAAAATGTTTGCTGCGCAAGAAATACTCATATCCATGAAAAATTGCCAATGTAAGAGAGGAAACAAAAAGGTAAACAAAAGCTATTTTGGGCCAATATGAGGGAAATGCAGATACCATTAGATTATTAGTTAAATTTTAATTTTGCTGAAAGTAGTCCCCAGAGGAAATGTTATTCAAGCCTTGTACTCTAGAGCAGCTACCATATAAACACCTTCCGAATGGCTACTTTGATGCTGGATGGTGTGACAGAAAATTCAATCAAGCGCCCTGTGACAATAAGAAAGCTGGCACTATCTGAGGACAGAAGATGGCAGCAAGGGCCCAAAGTGTCCAGAGAGGTGTGTAGGACCAGATGGAGGAGTGGCCACAGGATTAATTAAGGGAAAGCAGGACAGGAAACAGTCCCATGAGTTACTGTAATTATGGCACTGGGGGAGGTAAGAAGTTCATCACACTGAAGGCCTAGTTGATGGATAACTTGTGGGTTAGCATAAATTGACTCATGCTGCTGTTTTATATGAAATAATGAGGGGAATGGAAGATTTCTTTGTCCTCAAGAAGGAAATTTTCTTTGGTGCTTGTAGAGAATCCTCAAGCCATCAAGGTTTCTTTCTTTGTAAGGGTGCGCAAATTGACTAAAGAGGGGAAAGTGGGCATAATGGCCCATGTCTAAGATATCAGGATTCAGTCAAATAGAGGAGCCTTTTCAAAAACATACTGATTTTTGAGGCATGTAAATGTCTTCCCCATCTCAATTTTGTTCAAATTTCCCAATCAGAAATTCATAGAACATATTTATACACTTTGACATACACATTATAACAAAGGGAGCAAAGTTGTCCATGAGAAGAAAAGTTTGTGGCCTGAGAGAAGAGCTATGAGAAAAACATTGGTTGGTGGTAATTACCTTTGGCCAATAGTCTTTCAATTCAGGAGGTCCCTAAACCACATAGGTAGAAGAAAATTTAGATTTCATGGAAGAAAACTGACATAATTAAATGTCTGATTCAAAGGGGATTCAGGGTCAAAACTGTTGCAAGTAAGTCAAAAGAAATGTAAGTATTGTGCGTTCACATTAAAACAGGTCACTAAACACCACTTGTTCAAAGTTTAAAAACAGAAATGAGAAGAAAACCTAGACTGAAGGCCTCTGGACCTCATTTCCACACCATCAGAATCCTTCTCTCCATGGATACAAGAATGCTTGTCCTTTCCTAAAATGGCCAGGTATCTACCAGGCTAGGATTAATTCTATAAAACAAAGGGAATGGTGACTAATAAGATAATATAGATGGATGAGATATAAGCTCAAGTTAAAGAGTATGATGGAGTGGACCATGAGTAGTCAACATGTGAGGAAGGACACTTGAGAAGGTGTCATGAAGGCAGGGATTAGACTACAAAGAGAACATGTCTTACAGAGAGAATCTAAGAGGTACACATGCCAAAAAGACTTAAAAGAGCAAATAACAAGAAATACAGAGTAAAAATATGAAACACAGACAGGAAGGCAAGTATTTTCTAATCACAAGTATACCAGTTACTTTGATCAGTCCACAAATCAGTAGAAAAAAATCATGTTTAAATTCACATCTAGCATATAACATCTTCACTACAAAATGAAAGAACAATAAATGTAAACACATCAGCATTAAATGATACAAAAATTATGTTGTCATTCAAACATAATTCTTAAGTTATAGTGCTGAGGGCAAGGTTACAAGTGTTCATCATACTACTAAGATTTTTAAGAACTCGAAAATTTACACATGATTAAGTTTTCTTTTATTAATTGATGTCCTGTCAATCAAATGGCTAACCTTTCTGGGTCGAGTAAGAGTTACTTAGAAATACAACTAGCAAAGATTTTCAAATAAAAGGAAGGAAAATCCAAAGAAGTAAATAGGAAATGATTGAAATTAAGATTATTATAAATGGTTACAAAAATTCTCAGAAGTTACCAGCATGTCTGTAATTATGACCACCTGGGCTGCCATAATCAAAACTAACTGAGTGACTCAATTTGTAGAGTGAACTTCTTGCAAGTGCTAGGAGCAGAAATCTGAGATTAATAGTCAGGGTGGATGGGTGTAGTGAATCTCTCTTGCTGTTATAGACTGACCCTGCTCCCTGTGTCTACTCATGGAACTGCATTTTTTTAAGTAATCACTAATCCTTCTAGATGGGGACTCTAGCTTAATGATCAACTTAACCTTAACTATCTCCTAAAAGCCTTATCTCCAGATAGTGTTATACTAAAGTTAGGGCATCAATATGGTAAGTTTGTTGCGAATACAGATTGATCTGTACTAATGTAAAACTCCTATACAAAATAAGACTGAATGAAAATAGTTTATTGCCTCCTAGGGATAAAAGCTAATGCCTTTTCTTATTTAATAATGCAAGTTAGAAAAGCATGGATTAAATAATAGTTTGGGAAAAAGTAAAAGTCACTATTATTCATCTCAAACATTCTAAAATAGATAAGAATTTTTATTATTTCCTTTATTTTTGATATTATAATATTGCTACACCATTCTTTCTTCCCATTGCTCCTTCCAAATATTCACATATATCCATTACTGTTCTTTTCAAATTCATGATCTCTCTTTTCATTAATTGTTGTTACATGAATATATATGTATATAAATGTTATCTTAAATACAACCAGCTCAGTCTGCATATTGCTACTTGTATGCATGCTTTTGGGGCTAAGGAGGAATATATAACATTTACACCAATGTTTGGGAACAAATATACAGAAGAGTGGACTGACAAATAACCTAAATGAACTACCAACTACCAGGAAAATTAAACATATGAAAATGGACTTTGATTAACTATGTAATCACAGTACTGAAGAAAACTTTTGCATGAAGAAGCTTGAATGTGTTTCGCATTGTAATACTTATATTGATGTTAAAAAACAAGAAAGTATTTGAAGTTAAAAGGGTGTATGGAAGTATACTAAGTAAATGGAAACAAAGTAAAAGCAAGGATGAGATAAATCAATTCAACCTCAAAATCAAGAAATTTTTTTCATTGTAAAATGCGATTCACTTTGAAGATACACCAGAGCGGAATTCATACATATTAGAGTATAGTTTGAGCACATAACTACCAAATTTCCAAATTCAAGAAATATTTCACAGAAGTGCAGGTGTCTTGGGAGAGCTTAACAATATGTACAATCTTTTACATACCCAAAGGGCAAAATAATACAAAGAAGATCTAGAAATCTGCTTCACTAAAAAGCACTCATATATCAGACACAAAAAAGGAGGGATATTCCAGCTTTCAAGCAAATACTGAACATTTCCAAAAAGTTGATGTTCACTGAAATCTTAATGTCATGATTTGTGCTGGGCAGAACCTTAAATAGCAATGTCAGTTATCATGATCACCAGGAAGCACTAAGTATTCAGAATGTGCCAGTAAACTGGCTAAAGATTTTATGTATATCAGTTTTTCACTCCTGGTAACACATTTATTAAGGTTGTGCTATTACCCATTTTACATATGAGAGCGCACAGACTTCAATTAATGCTTTTCCCATGGTTGCATGGATGATCACAGATAATTTCTTTGGTTATCAAACAGAGTCCAATGGTGGGCTTGCAGACTGCAAACCCAGAGCCTCTAATTCAGGGATGGAGTGTTAGGGTGAGATAGCTTACATTTCTAACAGTTGCCAGGTGACGCTGCTGTGGCTGGCCCAGGACCCTGAACACAGGGAAGCTCTGGGCAAGGTGATGCTAAGCACGTTTCCTTTATCTCCTATTCTGCTTAGAAACAGAAATTTCAGAAGCCAGGTTCTGACAAAAATGCAATAAATTTAGAAATTTATAATTAGCAAAGCTAAAAAAAGTGGTGCTTGAAAATTTAATTAAAAATAAAAAGCAATCATTGCCAAGTTAATCAATTTAATGCATTTCCAATTAAAATTCCAATTGGACTTTTTTCTTTGAACATGACAAAATGATTCTAAACTCCATGTGGTTGAATATAATGGAAAAAATAATAACCAAGACAAATTAGAAAAGAAGAGTATTTGGAGGTGACTTATTTCACCATACAATAAAACATTATAGATTACCTTACACAATTGCATAGCCAGCATATTTTCATTTCATGCTGAAATCTCCACTGGAAGGAAACTTCGAGATGTGGCAAGGAATCAGTCAACAGCACTGATGAGGAAGGGCACATGAGAGACAAGAGCATAGAGAGTCTTGGGGAACAAGAGACTGTATAGAAATGCTAGCAGGTACCGTAAGAGGAAGCGACGCTGTGTGACCTGGGAGAACACAGACGGGGATGTGTTGTATGGAAAACAGTCAAACTGCAAAATGCTGGATAAAGGATTGGCTCTCAGAGATGCTCACGTGCTCAGTAGTGAGAACTAGAGCTGCAAGAAAGGGGCTGAATAAAGCTCTGTGAATCGAGGACATGAATCAGAAGGCATTTCCATTTCTGATTCTCCTCTTTCCTATTCTCTTCCCTATTTATGCCATGAGCAGTCTAAAGTTTATCCCTCGAAACAATAGAAAAATGTTCTTAGTCAGGCTACTGGAAAATGAGATGCTGAGCTTATTTAAGGAGGCAGTGGATGAAACTTGAACTCATTTATGCTGCATTCTGTCAATACAGGGATCTTCGGTCTCTGAGTCAGCAGCATTTTGTTCTCAAAGTTGTGTTAAAAAAAAGTTGAATAGTACAAGAGACAAAACATCCAATGTTGTCGGGGAAAATGTCTTTAGTATTAAAAATACCTTAAAGCAAAATTATTTTTCCAATACAATCAGGTAGCAAACAACAAAATAGGGTCACAACACATGAAACAGGGCACACACTAGACTGATAGCCTTAAGATGAGTTAGAAGAGAACCCAGTCAAGACAGAGCAAAAGCAATAGGGAACAATAATGTAACTGAATCGACAATGAAGTGAAGACTTTTGTTTTTATATAGCATCTGTGTAAAGGGAACATTTTAAAAGAGAGAAAATATAATTCATTAGTAATTTCTATAAAATCAAATGCATATAGTAGGTATGACTGATCCACAGTAAGTGACTCTGTCTTAAATGGTTTTTAGTGAAGTTGCCTTTAATAACATCTACAGGTACCTGGTTACCCCTGATGTAGGATACAGAGGCTGATAAAAAAAAATAAATGAGCTCCTAGTCCCATCTTTAGTGGCAGAAAATGGTTGGATAATACTTAAAATCATTTGCTTATAAACAGCAAGGGTATGGTTTCTGGACTAGGGAGATTATTCTAAAAACATATGTTAGCCTCTGTTGGTATGTTCCTTGCCACACAATCCTAAAAGAATTTGAGTTCAGACCTCCAGCCCCACATAAAAGCCAGGGCCAGCTCCATATATCTATAAGCCCAGAGCTGTTGAAGGAGGTGACATAATAGTATTTTTGAAACTCATTGGTCACTCATTTTAGCTGAATTGCAAAGATTTAGATTCAGTGTGAGAACCTGTCTTAAACATAAAACAACATGACTCAAGAAGATACCTCTGCCCTCCACACACATACATGCACATGTGCATTCACACTTAGGTACATACATGCATATTTCCTCATTCATGCGTTCATTTAACACACACGGACACACACACATCCACACACACGCACGCATGCTCGCACACACGCGCGCACACACTGCCCTATAGTACTCAAACTGGCTGTCCCTAGAACGAAGGACTAGGGTACTGAAAGTGGTACCACAGTGGCTACTTGTAAATACTGCTTTTTAAATGGATGTCTCCAACTGTTCTGGTTTCCTTAATGTTTTCAAGCAAAACTAAAAGCCCATGTGGTTGACAAATCATGTTGTATTCCCATTGGCAACATGCTAAATTTCACTTCAACATAAAAAATGCTTTGGGTTTATGGTTGTAGCCCTACCTCAAAATGACTTTCCATCTTTTAGATGCCTTGGAAGGTTTTGTTTTTTTTCTGTAAAGAAATGCATCGAAGACGGAATGAAAACAGAAATAATGCAATTAAGAGGTTTTTTTTACAAGATAAATGCCAGATCAATGACCAAACGGATCAATTATTCTCGGTAAAAATCTGAAAAGTAAGTTCAGAGTAGATGGAGAAATGTTTCTAAGGTTTAAGCTGCTCTTCTAGAGGGTCAGGTTTCATACCCTGCACCCACGGTCACCTCATACCTCCAGATCCAGAAGATGTGACACCTTCACTGACCTCTGAGAACACATCAGCTTGTATGCATGAACTCTCTCTCTCTCTCTCTCTCTCTCT
>LOEQ01004201.1:85793-96848 GCA_001685075.1 Bramus lutescens | reverse complement strand
TAGATAGATAGATAGATAGATAGATAGATAGATAGATAGATAGAGATGATAGAATTAATAATGAATTCTTTTGTTTATTTTTTAATATTAAACCAATATTAAATTTCATGATATAGTCTACTTAGTCATAACATTATCTTTTATCTATATTTATCTGCATTTCTGTTTCTTTCTATCCCCAGTGGTTTGCGCTCTTAAGTTCATTTTATTGAAGTCACTGTCAACCATACTTCAAAGATACTCTACTCCTGTATATTTTAAGCACCTGCTTTGGAAGTGTGTGCTAGATATAGAACCTAGGTCCTCACACATATTAAGCAAGATTCAGTGGTGAACTACATTTCCACTCCTAAGTGCTAATAAACATATGGCAATCTGTCTTCTGCTTTGATCTAGTTTGTTTTTTTTTTGCATATGATCTACTTTTCTTTACTGCATAGGATAAACCAGTTTAAAATTGTTTTTAGCTTTTGTCAGATGTTTTGCATGGAGACTCCCACAACTCTGTAGTGTTTCATCAGGCTATTTTGTAGTTCTCAAAAGAAAATCATATTATTTTATTATTTCACTTATAGTTTTATAATGTCTCATTTTCTCATGTGAATGTGGACTCCTGTCACAAATCTTAGGCCTTTCTTACTAACTTTGTGTAATCCTTCCTGAATCTTTTTTTTTGCTTTTATTTAAATTTTGTTTTAAGTTTACCCAGTTAAAGATAAATATAATTATACATTTAAGCAAAATCATACTATAATTACAGTCTAAATGAAGAAATACTTTATATACATATAACATTTAATCAGTTCATCTAAAAATGTATGTTTCTCATGAATTACAATTATCTTCTATGGACTTTTCTGACATTTTAAACTTTCTTATGAATGATAAAAATATAATTTTGATTAAGGTTAATTCTAACATACATTAAATCTTATAACTATTGTGAATTGTACTTTTCTTTTTACTTATGCTTTAGATTGACTGTTGCTGGAGCTATTAAATTTTACAAGTATTTAAATTTTTATCTTATGCAAATATTGTTGGACTTGGTTAAAATGATGGTTCTAGGTATTAGTTCTAGGTATTAGTTCTAGGTATTAGTTCTCTTGCTTTTTCAGAATGATAAGCACCTCATCTGAAAATACTGACAGTTTTATCTTGTCCAATTTCCTCATTTTCTTTTCAATGAATTAATTTCTGTCTTTAAGTTTTCCTGGGTATCCTTTTATTGGCTTCCTACAGGTTTAATAAGCAGGACTCAGATCACTACCTGTAAGTAGTTTGCAATTATTATTGCATTTTCTCTGCAATGAGTGCTATTAAGTGTGTGTCCTCAAATGTAACCACTTGTGCATGTGCTCAGAAGTTTATGTGTTAAAATTTCAGATGCATGGATTACATTGGACAGAATGACAAAGTATAGAATTGTATTTGAAATGTGGTCAGAAAACATAGCATGTATCACATTATATTCTAGATGTCTCTTGAGATGGAGTAAACTGTGATAGCCTTTTTTTCTATTTATTTCCCTGGATAGAATCTTCCCTCCTTCTATGCTCCCATGTGTTTTTAGATGTTCTCCTCACTGCCTTCTGTCATTTAGATTCTTAGACCACAAATTCTTTGACAGATGGGTGGCACAGGCCAAAGATCAGCATCCATTTGGGATTGTAGATGTCTCATTCTGAGCTGCATCCTTGCGTTGTTGGAGTATTTCCTGCCTGCACTGTGTACAATCACTGTTTCTCACCTTTGATGTATCCTATCCTCCTATCTTAAGTAAATCACTTTCAGATGTTGTGTCAGATATAACCAACCACCTTTCCTGTTTTCTGTGATCTCTGCATCTTTTGCTTATTTTTTCACACATCACTAATACCTGTAAAATGTCTTCTCTTTAGTTTTTCTCCCCTGACATCCTTTTCGTTGACTTTTTAAAAGATAATAGTGATCTTTAACAAGAGAACTGTCTCCCTACTTGTGGTTTGTATGTGTGCACCATATGTCGGTTCCTGTGACTCTGTGAGTACATCCATTTGTGCAAATACATTGGCTCACAGTAGCCATACAAAGAAGCTGCGAATGATGCCTAGCATTCTCTACTATTGTTCTCTGCCTCTCCTTTGAGTTATGGTCTTTGTCTGCATTTGAGAATCATGTTTTCTTAACCAGACCGGGACCCCACAAGCACCAGTGATTCTGTCTCCACTTCCCTCAGAAATGTGGATATAGGCATGAGCTGTACACCCAGCTTCTTATGGAGATTCTGTGATTCCAACTCCAGGCAGTCCTCATAATTGTAAAGTAAGGGCTCTTTACCATTTTTCTGCCTCTTCAATCATCACTGACATCTCTTAAATTTAACCCAGTTTCCTTTCCAAATGTCTGCTGGTCCATAACTTCTCCAGAAGAAGAAAGAAAAGAAAACATATGGTACTCTATACCATGACGGGACAATTAAGAATTATCAAATGCTTAATTTGAAGCATTAGCACAAAAGAGAGGTAAGGAGTTGAATCCAGCATCTCTCCACATAAACCCTCAGACTGTACTACACATGTCCCAAGACCCATATTTTGGCCTTGACAAGAATTATTACTGAATTCAGGCTTAAAAATGTCAACAACATAAAACACAACAGCTCTCCCAGGTGCTTGGACAAATATGAAATCCTATGGATGTGCTTCCATCTGCACTTATTGCCCTCATCCAATCCTCTGAAATTCTCTTTCCATGTGACTTTTTTAATCTATTTAATGCCTCTATTTGCAGTTATATTTTAGTCCTATGTTTAGAATTTGAAGTGTTACATCATCAAAGCAAAAAGAAAGTGGTACAGGTGGCTGAGAAGAAAAAAAGCCATCCATATGAAAAACATCTGCTTCCAGGAGTTTCACCAATTTCTTTTTTAATGTTTATTTTTGATAATTTCATAATTTATACAACAAAATATGATCATATATCCTGTCATTCACATTTCCAGTCCCTATATCCCCCTAATATCCCATAGCACATTCACCTCTCAATTCATGTCTTTTCAATTTTCTTTGCTACTCAAAAAGAAGACCTGGAACACTTAAATTATAAGAATATATTTGTTCAACGGTTTACAACTGTTCTGAATTCTCAAATTCATTTTTGCATCCAAGAAGCCTTCATACAAACTACAGATGGTACTCCTGCCCAGTCAATATTTCTTTACTTTGCTGGGAGGTCTTTTGCAACTCGGAAACATGTGCTATCAGACCTTTGGTTTAATATTTACTTATGCCCTATATATAACTGAGAATAGAAAAAAATTATTGAAACATCAGATGGTTGGCCTTGAATGATGCCTATTTTTCATTATTTTGTAGAACTTTCAGTGTAGCTAAGCAACTACTATATTCCCATGCTATTTGGTCATGATTCTTACGGTAATCTCATCTACTGAATATTTGCATCTTCACCAATGATATTAGCAACTAAAATTATGAATTTCCAGCACCCTCATAGACATTATGTATGTAAAAAAGTGGTGAACAAATCTCCAGAATTTGTCTTATAGAGTATAGATGATCATAATATGCATAGCACCAATAAGTCTCCTGATCTCTGTAGAGAAGAGATAGCATATTATGTTGTAGACAAAGTAAGCTATCGATAAACAATGGTCAAGCAGCCAGAAAAAAAAAATGGAAGACATGTAGGGAGAAAAGTTGAAGTTAATAAAAACCAGGGAAACTGAGGCAACTCCTTCCTTAGGAACCCATGGTTTATAAGAGTACGCTCTTGACATTTCCATCAAAAAAGAACAGAGATCAATAAGAAAACCCAGGCTGATCTGAAGATTCAGTCTCATTCTCTTCAAGGCTTCTGCTTCCCTGTGGGTTTCTCTTCCATTGTCAAAATCCAGCAAGAAACCAGGAATCAGGAAAACTGGATGGGCAGCTTCAAGGGACACTGATGGACAGAAATGGGATAAAGTAGGTCTTGATAGAAGTGCTCTATGTTCGTTCAGTCTTAATGGTAGAATTTGATGGCCATTGTCAGTGATATATGAAAAATATTTAAGTATGGGAGGCAGTTCAGTACCACAAATAGCAGTGACATAGTCTGACAAGCAGTCTCCTCAACAGCAGGTGTCCAGACAGATACTTTTCAGTTTATGCAGACATTTCCTCATACTCATTAAGTGACTACTTTCTAGTTCCCTAAGCCTCTGTGCTTGCAGATCCATCTCCCTGAGTCTTAGATTAGGTGATTTTGCAATTTGATTAACCAACATGCTTCCTGAGGCCACCCTTGCTAAGAGCCTATAGGTAGATCTATGGTGGTAGTTTGAATAGGAATGACTGCCATGGGTGGATATATTTGAATTCTTATTCTAAACTTTGGTGGAAATTTTTGGTAAGAATTATTAGACATGGCCTTGTTGGAAGAGGCATGTTTCTCGAAATGGGTTTGGAGGTTTCAAACCAAATTTTCTTAGTCCCAGCCTCTCTACTCTCTAGTCTTTCTAGTCTCTCTACTTTCTCTGTCTCTCTGTCTGTCTGTCTCTCCCCCTTTTTGCTTTGTAGTTGTGTTGGAAGATGTAAATTGACTTCTAATGCTCCAGTACCATGTTTATATGCCTGCGGCCCTGTTCTCTGCCATAATAAACATGGGTACCATCCCTTTGAAGTTATAAGTCCCAAATTAAATGCTTTCTTTTAAAATTTTTCTTGGCCATTTTTTATCATGGGAAGAGAAAAGTAACACTCTTTCCTATTGCTGCCTCCACTCTGTCACAGGGAATCCTATAAGTGACTGTAAGCCTTTTAGGAAGACTTCCCTAGAATGTCCTCAGGTATGTTCTATGTAGGTGGAGACTGCTCATTCATGTCCTGGCCACCCAGACCCAAATAATCACACAGAAACTATATTAATTACAACACTGCTTGGTCAATGTCTCAGGTGTATTTCTAGCTAGCTCTAACATCTTAAATTAATCCATTTCTGATATTCTGTTATTTAATATTTTACCACAAGGCTCCTGGTTTGTTTGGTGCCTCTTACTTCTTGGGCAGGTACATGGTATCTGCCTCCTTCAGCAGCTACATGGCATCACTCTGCTTACTTGCTCTCTATCTCTGTTCTTATTTACCACTGGTTTATACTCTGCTAAGTTATTGGCCCAGATAGTTTTATTCATCAACCAATAAAGGCAACACATATACATGACATCCCACATCATCTCCCCTTTTCTGTCTAAGTAAAAAGGAAGATTTTAAATTTAACATAGTAAAATTATATATAACAAAACAGGTTCAAGCAAGAATTAAAGTTGTAATATTTAGTGTACTTGTATCTGACAAAATTAAAGAAAATATACTATCATCTATTTTATCTTTGTGACTCTAAAATTTCATAACTAATTTATCTTCTATCATATCTAAGGAAACTATAACCATCTGTCTTCAACTCTTTTAAGACCTGAGAAGGATATAATATTACCCAAGTAAACAGAAAGTACATTGTAACAACTTCTAAAATCTTAGAACTGACAGAGACATCTTGCTGCCTGGACAGTAACTCAAAGTTCTTCTGTAGCATTGGGGCATCTATCTTCAGTTTACAGGCCTATAACGTATGGCAGACTTTTCCATGAAGGAAGAAATTTGAATACTCTTTTGCCTATCTTGGAAATTTATCTGTCACTTTCTTCTGTATCCTGCAGAATGTCTGGCAGTTTCTTTTGTGAAGCAGAAACCCTGCAGTACCATTCTGTCTTATGGAATGTTCAGCAGTCACTTTTCTGTGGATCCTGAATGTTCAGTTCATACAGCAAATCATCAAGCAGTACAGGCAAGAGCAGTTTCTTGCCCAAATGGCTAGCTTTGTCACATTGGAGGCAAATTCCATAATGAGTTTCTTCAATGCACGTCAACCCCTCTGAAGTAATTGGTGCTGAAAGAAGTAGAGATGCCTCACTGTTGAGAAAAGTATAAGTTCTTAAAACATTTTAAATGCCATGTTCCATAGATCTTTGAAATGTTAAAGATTATATATCTAACTGAAATATATCTCTATATATCTAGAAAATCTAAGTAATATAACTAGAAGTTAGACTATTATAAATGAGTACCTATTAATCTGCAATTTTAAATTATATGTTACATGTTAAGTGAGCTTTTTAAACATAATACCTTTAAAAAGAACAAAATTACATATAAAAAATTGAACTTAAATTTGTATCAATAGACCAAGATCCATACCAATGCAAAATAATTATCTTTATATCATATTTCCCTTATTTTTTTAAATAAAAGGTTTAACTGTGACTATAAACAATTTATACCCAACCCCTTTTACATGAAAACAAACATTTATAAATAATCATTTTGGGAATTTAGGCACAGTTTTCTCTAAACTGCTTCCTGATTTTTGTTGGGTGAAGTATTTTTAGGAGTTCACAGAGATCTTTTGGGGGGTCTTGTTACATCAAACTACATTAGCCTGGAAGGAATCCACAGGTTTTCATCTACTGTGGAAACAAAAGCAGAACTTCTTTTACAAAGCAACATATACTTAGACCAAAATTCTGAAGCAAAAATTCTGAAGCAAAGATACCTTTATGGTGGTTTAACTTAACAGTCCCCAGAAAGAAATGTCTCTCTGCAGTCAAAAATCCAAAGAACAGTCATATGCATAATCCAGACTCTGTGCATTTCCCATCTTTACATGGCTTATTTTACTTTGCTCCTTTAATATATGACTGTCTGTATTCTTTTATAAACTTTTACTATCTCTTTAAAAATTTATTTCTTATTATAACTGTTTATAATCTGTTTCATCTCTCTCCCAAGCCTACATATAATTTTAAATACATTGTGTCTTGTTTTTTTCTGTCTGAATCTGTCCTATTGTATATATGAAATACTTTTCTGAAAAGGAGCATTTTTAAATGCTAAGCAGTTTGGTTGCAGCAGCCCTGGATGCTGGCTCTGCCTCTCTTGGCCTTTCAATGTGGTGGAAGTATGTTTACCGCCAGCTCTGGTACTGTAGCGGGTGAGCCATGTTGACCATCTCAACCCTGGGAAGCACCATGCACATAAACCCTTTTGGTGTCAGTAAAAAGTCTGCCATGCAATGAGCTTCAAGGCCTGGAAATGACCCCTTGTATGGTGATTGGAATCTGTCAATCATGCTTTCCTGCCTGTGTTCACATAGCAGATGGTAGGCATGAATGCTGGGCATGATCTCAGCTACATTCTTCCTAACCACAAGTAGGCATAAGATCACCCAGACCTGAAGTGTGTGGCTGGCCAAATGAGTATGGGCACCATTTTCTGAACAAAGACTACTCATTGTTTTCCTGTCACCCTGACCCAAATAATCACACAGAAACTCTATTAATTACAACCTTGTTTGGCCTATGTCTCAGGAATATTTCTAGTTAGCTCTTACATCTTAAATTAACACATTCTACTATTTTACATTTTACTGCGAGACTCATGGCTTGTTACCTCTTGCATCTTGGGCAGCTACATGGTATCTGCCTCTTTTGGCAGTTACATGGAGTCTCTATGACTCTGTCAACTCTCTCTCTCTCATATATATATAGTANATATATATTATATATATATATATAGGCCCAAACAGCTTTTTCACTAACCAATAAATGCAACACATATACAGAAGGACTTCCCACATCAGTTTCATCCAAATATAACCCCATGACTACCATCACTGATACTGGATATTAATACAAATTACCTACCCTTCAAGTTTTAACCAATGATAAATAGTGGTTTGATTGTGTGTGTGTGTATCATTTTTATGAAATATATATTTAGCAGTCAGTCTTCTTAGCATATTGTCCCTTTGTGTTCAATACACTAAAACCATCTCACAACTAGTTGATGGCGACAAATGTAACTTTTAAAATTTATTCCTATTTTTGTGTATGTGTTATTACCTTCTTGTTTGTATGTCTATACGCAGCACATGTGAAATTTCCTGGAGAAGCTGGTATAGAGCATCAGATTACCAGGGACTGGAATGAACAGGTTTTGAACCATCTGGTGGGTGCTGGGAACCAAGCACTGAACCTTTGTAAAATCAGCAAGTTCTCTTAGACTCTGAGCCATGTCTTCAGCATTGTAACTTTGTAAACTTTCCATAATACAATTGTCCTTGTTCACAAAATAAAAATCCTATGATCAGAGACACACTCTTCAAGTTATTGATTACCTTCCCTTTCTTAGGTGCTTCTTTCATGCTTGTGGGGAGCACATCAATTTAGCGAAACATTGTTGACATAAAATGAGATTGTCTCATACAACAGGTATTTATAACAACAACTTTTGTGAAACAACGTGCTGAATGGATGGAAGATAGAAATTGCTTTATCCCAGAGCAAGTCTAGTGAGAGGCGATAATGTTTGTTTCGTTAAACAAACTACTCAAGGAATGGGATGTTTCATAACCTAAAGGAAAAAGAAAAGAGAAGAAAAATGGGAGCATGCACGAATATTTTTCTTTTTCCTTTTTTAAAAAAAATTTCATTTTACATTCCAACTACTCCTCCTCCCCCTCCCCTCCAACTTCCCCCAATACACTCCATTCACTCATCAGAAAGGGTAAGGCCTCCATGGAGAGTCAACAAAGACTGGCACATCAAGTTGAGGCAGGACCAGTCCCCTTGCCCCTGCATCAAGGCTGAGCAAGGCATTCCCACCATAGGGAATGGGCTCCAAAAAGTCAGTTCATGCACCAAGGATAGATATTGATCCCACTGCCAGGGGCACCTCAAGTAGACCAAGCTCCACAATTGTCATACCCATGCAGAATGTTCTATTTCAGTTCCATGTAGGTTACCCAGCAGCTGGTCTAGAGTTCGTGAGTTCCTACCAGCTTGGTTCAGTTGTCTCTGTAGATTTCCCCATATGATTTCAACCTCCATTGTGAGCCTACATAAACTTAAAGGTAATATGCCTCCAAGTACGACTTTTTACAACTTTCTCAAACACGCATGGACAGTTAGTCTGTTGTGTTCACCATCGATGCTTAGGACAGTATTTCCCATATTCCAAAACCTAAGGATAATATATGGAAGACTGCTTATAGTTACAATAAAAGCCAGGCTAGAGATGTGGTATATGTAACAGCAATATGTCCATTGGAGAGTCTTTCTTCTCTTGTAAATTCAGTTTAGAGCCTAGCTTTAATGGCTGAGCCATCTCTCCAGCCCAGGCGTTTCTTCTCTTAAGATCAACCTTCTTGAATAGCTATGTAGGATTCTTCAGTTGCAGATGCAACACATGCTCACATTGGGATCTCAGAACCTCTGCTCATCTAAACAGGATTTCAAAGCTATCTCAACCTTTCACTGATGATCCACGTCCTTTTGTTTCTGACATGCCAAAGTTTTGTGATTCCCACCATTATTGTACTTTAACACCCTGACATCATGGCCTTGCATCATAAGCTTTCAAAAACAACCAAAGAGTCCCAGACATACTGACTGCATATAAGTATAGCAAAAACCCAATAATATACCACTTGCCTAGTTCGAGTCTAATGTTTCTGCATAGTTATTTTGCTCTTCTATTATAAGCATTAAGGTTTTTCTCGTCTTTGTTTCCAATCTCCCTTCTTCTATTAAAAGCTAGGGAGAGAAATTGTGATTTTCATTTCTAAAGTATTAGGCTATTGTCTCTAAAAGGCTCATAAAGAAAGTCAACTTGTGCTTTTATGCAGTTCTAGTACAACTTATGTTATGAACAATACATTTCTAAAATCCTCTATTAAATTGTCAGTAATGAATTTGATTTTTCTTTCTCATGGGATGAGATGTTTTGAAAAGAGGGGAGTCCTCTTAATTCTAGTATCTCATACTTTACCATCTTAGCAGACATCAAATAAGTGGTAGCAGTTATTGTCCTTCATAGTTTAGCTTTCATTTATATTCTACTTATAAAAATATGGCATTGTTTTATTATGTTAGGCATTTATGCTTGCCTAAAACACACAAGTCTCCTTCAATTTATTCAGTCCTAGAATTATAGGTATATAACACCACTCATAGAAGATACCCAAAATTTTATGAAAAAATATATTTAATTCTTTTCAAATGTTTTATGTAGTTACTGTTAAGTTATTGCTCATGAAACTTAAGTATCAAGCCATCTTCTTTTGCATTGTCCCTTCTATAGTCACTTTAAATATATGCATTTAAAGTAAGCTGTCCTAAATGCATGAGCATATTTTGGTCACACCAAATGCAATAGGGTAGTTCTTAGACAGAAACTACAGATTTATTTTCAGTGAAGATAAATTCTGGAGAAACTGTGTCTATAATGGACATGGTTACCAGTTGTCCCTGTACTAGGCAAGAGAATCCATACCTACCCAAATACCTTCCACCTTTACCACCTTTCATTGAATCTTTCTTGTCACCAGGCATCATGCTCAAGTAGATATTAATTTGGCTGAAGTTTCTGCTTTGGGGATCATTAAAGTGTCATCCAAATAATTTAAGGACTTCTTGGAAGCTATTTGGCCATAGATTTTACTTGATAATTGCAGCCATGGAAGGCAGCTAAATGGAAAGGATACCGTGAATGTTGGTCTCAAACCTATTATTTCATTTCCTTCCAGTCATATCCATTAGAGTGATCCAAAAACCTGGTTCACATTTTCTTTATGTATAGCCCTTTAATTATACTGGCATTTCACCCCCCATGTTTCTGTTACCTTTCATAGTTACAGTCATGTCTGAATTTTTTCTTTTCAGAACAAAAGTAGATACTACATGGAAAGAGGTAAATATACTTAATTTTAATAATAGTCTGAAAAATGCTAACCTTTATACCACCCATATACTGTGGCACAGGCGATTATGTATGTAAGTATTCGTGCCTTTGTTTATTTTGTCTTCTCACTTTGAACTCCTTGCTTCCATCTTTCATTCCCTCTGTTGTTCATTCAGTGTCCCATGCTATTGTTCTGTAGTAGTGAGGGGAGCGGGCCCTGCTTTTCGTCCTGCCCGGCTCCCGCACGGCCAACTTATACCCCGAAATAACAACACAC
>LOEQ01004201.1:59742-83698 GCA_001685075.1 Bramus lutescens | reverse complement strand
TTCTGCTCCTCATTTGGACCTTGGGAGCTCGGTTCTGTGCTCCAATGTGGGTCTCTGTCTCTAGCTCCATCCATTGCCAGCTGAAGATTCTTGTTTCTAATGAAGATCCAGCCTTCCTTCAGCTCTGCTCTTAATGCTCACTGCTCCTCCAACCATGCTCCTTGTTCACAGTTGATTGCTCTATTTAACATGGTGCTTTCCCCCTTTAAACCCCAAATCCACTTCATCCACGACTGGAGATAGTCCCTCCAAAGAAAGTGGCCTCAGGGTGGTCACTTGATTCTCACTGTCTTTGCCTTCCTGTTGGCAATGAGCATATTGTCTTTTATCCGTTGTGTATTTGCATGCATGCATGTTACTACCCAAGCAGTTTAGAGGTTTGGGAGTTATAGCTCTGACTGTCTCACACATTTTTGTTCTCCTCTGAGCTAACTTCTGTGGACCTGAAAAGTCATGAATTTACAGACAGGATCTGCATAAAGTAAAAACACAAAACAAAGAGGATGGGCTTCGGAAATTCGTGGAAATGGTGAAGCTCATAAAATTATCCCTCAATAACCACAAATTTTTTGGCCAAAACATGAACAAAAGGTCTTTGGTTTGATGGATGAAATCTTATTAAAAGATCAATTTCTCTAGGATATTCGAGATGAGTCCCAGTGAAAGACCAGTATCAAGGGTGTAGCAGAAGCCAGAAAGCTTGAACCAGACCAATGACTCATGGCAATGAAGGCATATACAAGTAGACTGTGTGACTGACTTGTTAGGCCACACTGCAGCTTCCCATGCCAAGAGTTTTTGTTTGTTTGTTTGGCTAGCTGGCTGGCTGGTTGGTTGTTCTTTTGTTTGGTTGATTGGTTGGTTTGGTTTGATTTTATTTTTAAATTTTCTCTTGTGGAGGTTGCAGGGCAGAAGGTAGAAGTGAGGGGCTAGGGATATGAGTGGAATCGGGAAAAATGATGTAAAAGCCACAAAGTATCAATAAAACACTTTTTAAAACAATCTCAACTTTATCTTTATTTTAAAATGATTTCTCTGTAATATTTGAAATATTTTCTATTTATATATGGACCTCAAATGATATGAAGCAGACAAAGTAGAATTGGCAGTACCTGAAGCGCTCATTCTAGGCTCCCTCCTCATTCTTGTAGTTTGGTTCTTCTTAAGGTGGCTAAGTCACAGATAGGATCTCAAACAACTTAAGACCTTCCTAAGAAAGTGAAACTACAAACAGGGCCAAGGTAGTGATTTCTTACTCTGTGGTCGACTGCTCTGAGCATTCATCCCCATCACCCCCTCTTCCTAATCTATCCCATATCTGGACAAGATGACAGTTGCTTTTTCCTGAAAACCTCAAACTGTGAACATGGGAGACCCTTCATCACTGCTCCCTAATTACATTAAACCCAAAGTATTCTCTTAAATACATTCTCAATGCATTATCACATCAGCCTGGAAAGACTATTTGAGTCTTGGGAATCTCATCATGTGAGCATCAAACTTCTTGACGTGTTTTATAAAATTCATCTCAATATTCAGCTCAAATTGTTGGGAAAGGGGTTTCTATTTAGTTCTGATCACATCATGAGAAAACTTTCCCATGATTACCCTAAAAATGTTCCATGGAGACTAAAACCTAGAACACATTTATGTAATAGGCAAAATTGTGCCTGAGAAACTGCATGCTGTGAGATGCAATTCCCAGGATAAACAAACTATTTTCCCCTGTAGAAAGTAAAAATCCTCTGAAGATAATTGACTGGGAAAATGACAGACCTGCTACAGGCTTTAGGACAATGTACTAGACAGATGTGCACTAATTGGGAGGAGATAGTTTCAATAGTTCAGAGCACTTGCTGTTCTTCTACAGGACCTGAGTTCAACTCCATGTATTCTCATTGAAGCCCACAATCTTCTGTAACTCCAGTTACAGGGGATCTGATGCCATTTTCTGGCCTCCTTAAGCAACAAGGACCTGTGTGGTGCATAGATATTAGTGTAGTTAAAACACTTATACAAATTAAAAAGAAGACTATGAGTGTATTCACAGCATGCTAGTGAGGAGAGGACTAGACAAGAGCAAACCTGGCTCCCAGAAAGTAGTAGATGGCTTTATGCAGTTTGCAAATGGCATATTAAGCTCCAGCTGGCTTGTGCTGGCTATCATATGGATGGTATCAAGATAGTAGCTCAATTAGTTGTCGTGTGCAGTGTTAGACATCTCAAGTGCAGCACATCTGAAAGATAGTAAATAATAATGAACAGTCAGATTGAAAGCAGAAACTAGTTCTTAAAGAAGGTGAGTTTCTACAACTCCAAGTGGATTTTGAATCCCTACTATAAGGCTCACATTCTGTCATGCCCAAGAGTCTAGATTAGACCAACAGTGAGGGGAGATAAGTACCTCACTACAATGGGCTAGACCAGAAAAAACTATAAAGATGCATAATTAAGTGATATTTGATGAACTGGCAAACTCTGGTATTTTTATATACAGATGTAGAGTTTCGGAAGACGTGAAAAGTATGAGGGTTATCCTAAGACTTTGAACTATTAAAACACATTGTCCTCATTATTGACTTAGACCACAAAATCATGGGTTCAGGAAGAAAGGCTTCATTCTAGAAGTTAATGAAAGATACTTCAAGCTATCTGAGTACCAAATCTCTAAAACTTTTATGAGACTTTTTAAAGACAATGTTTATCCAGAGACAACTACTATCTGTTTGTCTATCATATCTATCTATCTATCTATCTATCTATCTATCTATCTATCATCTGTCTATCTACCTATCTATCTACTTAAATATCAGATTTATTTTCAGTAAAAACCATACCCAGTTTCTTATACATGGCCTCTTGCATTATATCTTTGCTATTAGGAATGATAACATGGGATGGAGTAATCAAAATTGTTATACCTCAGTGACATTGCAAATACAGGCACCTAAAGAAAGAGGAATCTCAGATGGACACTCCTGCTTTCATTGTCAGTGATGGATAAATAAAGCTTTGTTGAGTCATTACTTCAAGTTATACTAGGAAATGTTTCCATAAAGATTCAACAGAACAGTAAACCACAGAGGTTTAAACAAATCCCTATTGACCTTCTTAGTTATCAGAAAGTTGATGACTACTTTATGAACAGCAAAGTTGTGAATTAGAAGCACAACCCTCACTCCTCCTTCCCTCCATGGTCACATGTGTGTACAACAACTTTGGGTACCATTTTCTTTCAAAGAAAGACTCCATGGAAAGTCAAGGATGGGCCAACTATGTCACTATACTGCAACAGAAAAACAAAGTCTTCCTGAGATCTTCATCTTGTTCATATCTTTCTAAAGATGTATGGCCTAAGGGGTCTGATGATATTAATCAAAACTTGGCTGCACAGAGGCCATTATTAGCTACGAAGTGAAAATGTACCAAAGTCTCTTTTCAGAAGTGGCCAGTGTTTCAGCATAGAAATCCTTAGTGATAAATCTTCTATTACAATGACTGACTAGAATTTAGGCTAACCTGGGATGGTGAAGTCTGTGGAGCTTCTCTCTTCACTAGCTATGATTTGCTTTGCCACATATATCTACAAATAAATTCAAATCTGGCCCTTTAAGCATACCTTCTCAGAATTGGTGTCTTTTCTTAACCTTTAGGAGAATTAATGTCTATCTCTTACCTCTGATTCTCTAATTGGCTCATATTCTACAGTGGGGTGTTGTAAGCAGAAGAGACTTCTTGGTCAGTCAAGAAGAGTAGCCTTTCTTAGGTTATCCAAGTAATATTAAATATCACCATGTCAGCCTGTGGTTCAAGAAGCAGTTAGCTAACCTGTATTCTTTACGTGATCTCAGAAACTACTATCCGCAGATTTGAAGCAATGTGTTTTCAGTAACTAAACCACTGAAGGAAATAATATTGTATTTACATATGATGTACAGCGGGGGAAAGGCAAAAGCCTGTTCTCTGCTTCCCCCTTAAAGACCAACACCTTATAGACATTACATAATGTTCAAATCCCATGCTAATTTTGCCAATGTATCACAAATTCAAAGTGATAATTTTAAATGGAAGAGAATGTAAGAGAAAAGTACATACCACCACATGTGTCTTTCTATTTACCCCATTAAATATCTAGTGATCAAGGACCAAATATAATTCATTACGGAGAATAAAAATTAAAGTTGTTTGCTTTCCCTCTGAGAGACACCTCTAGTGGACAGTTGAATGTCACAAATGACTTCTTCCCTATTCAGGTCATTCTTTCTCTGGATAGAAACTGTAAGCCAATAGGCACATGGACTCTTGCTGTGATACACATTGTTCTATCCTGAGGTTGTCTCTTTTGTTCTGATTGTCATTTGGCCAGTGTAATGGGTACTCAGTGTTGCGCAAGGTTGTCTAAGAGCATCATCCCATATAGAAGTACAGTTTTCTGTAGGATAAGTTGAGCAGGACTAGAAACTACTCCATGATAAAAAGCATGCAGCAACTCTGAAACTCTCATTGTTGTCACAAGGGACTGGGCAATATGGGCCAGCTATGCAGTGGTGCAGGTTCCATATGTCAATCATCCTGAAGGCCAGTAACTTCAAACTGCTCAGAAGCATATGATGGATCCCACCCCATTACCAAACATTTTAGTAATGATATGATTCAACCCAGTGAGTTTCACTGTTCATTTTATAAATAAATCAAGTGCAAACATATGGGTAAAATAAAGCAGTTAAGCCAATTATAAACACAAATACAAATTACCTAATAACAGCAAAGTGACTGAATGAAAAATTTGAGTTCTTGGTGAGCTGGCATGCCCTTAGGACTGTCTCTGATTCATTGTCACCTGCTGAAGTTTGTTTCTGCAACTGACTACTTTGACATTACACAGCTACAATCTAAATATGATTAAAGCGATATGTTTTTCTGCCTTCCCTTCAGAGTTTTATTCAGGAATGAAGCTCTGCTTGTATGAGAGGGCTTACTCTAAGATGGACCTGAAGATTCCAGGAATCTTTGAGTACTTTCTGGATCCCAGTGGCCAAAGAAATAAGAAACAAATCATTAAAGTTGTGCCACACCCATAGCTCCGCTATTGACTAACACTCTCATCTCATTATCTCTGCTTGTGAAGATAAAGAATTCATAAAAGATTAAAAATGGCTTATTATGAAAATAGTTTCATGTAATAGCTTAGAAATCTACCCAATAGTTTTGCTCAAACTTGCTTGACACATCTGGATATTTTCATCTAAATCTCACATCATGTAGAGTTCCCTCTTCTGAACCTCATTTCTTTATATATCAGAATTTCTTTCCCCCATTAGTAAAAATAAAATCATGTAGGTGCAATTTTGTTTTCTTTATTCTTTGGAGACTAAATTTAACTAATTAACATTTTAATAACATTCCACCATTTGTTCTTGCAAAATTAGGGGACTTTCTGAAGATAGATTAAGATATACTCTGAGCCATCTGGAATTCAAGCAGTTTTGATTTTAAATAAGTTCTTCTTTTTCTATGTGCTCCTGGACATTTTGTAGTGATTAACATATAGGCCATAAGGTAAACTGTGGAAAGAATGAGATTTAGCTATTTATATTACACTTCTTACACTCAAGAGATTCTGAATGTTTCCCTAAATGAGATTTAGATATCAGTGAGTATACTGGCATAACACACTTGAGGTAAAGCTGTGGAACCTCAGTGATTTGGAATCATCTGAGGAAACTCAGCCCATATGGGAAGGTTTTTGAATAATATGCTTGTCAAGAACAAATATTTTCATCACCTTTAAAAGTATATACTATAACTCAAAGAAGGTACAGCATCACTGTTGGCAGCAGCAGTACAGCACTGGTTTAGTGATTGACTCAGGATTAGTTCTGGGTAAAGGACATGTTGAAGACAACTGTTTGGGTGAGGTACACATTTCCTAATAGGGAAAGTGGAAAATATAACTTTGCTAATATTAGAGCAAAGAAACTCCTAAACAGGATGCTAGGATATACAAGCTACAGACTAAATGACTATGTCCCTAAGGAAGATGTCTCAAGCCACTGGATTTTAGATGACTAAGGGATTTTTTATTACAAGGATGACAGTACAGACCCAAATGTTGTTCTCTGTTAACTGTAAACACAGAGATTCAACAGAAGTTTAAAAAAAAACTAAGATTATGAAAAGGTTGGATGAAGTAAATTGGGAGTCCGTAAGAATCTACATTCTGGGGTCTCTCCTAGGTTTAACATGTCTATTCCACAATGCCAAACATGTTGAAATAGAATCCTCCTCCCATTGCTGGCTCAGAGCCCAATGGTTTCCTGATCCCATGTGGAGCTGTGTCAACCCAACCATCCCCTCTGGTGATTCTTTTTGTTTTTGTTTCATTTTGTTTTGTTTGATTTTTCAAGACAGGGCTTCTCTATAGCTTTTGATCCTGTCCTAGAACTCCATCTGTAAACCAGGCTGGCCTTGAACTCACAGAGATCCACCTGCCTCTGCCTCCCAAGTGCTGGAATAAAAGGCGTGTGCTAACACTGCCCTGCTTCCTTCTCCTGATTCTTAACCATTACTTAACCATAAGTCTTTAAGTCTGCTTTGAACAAATCTCTACAGTTTATTCTACTCTTCCACCTTCTCCTCTGATGCCTTGTTTGTGTGCATATTACATTGATTTTTCTTCCTTTACCCTCATTTTTTCATTATTTCATTTATACTTTCATCTGCCAAGGCACATATTTTTAAACATGATACTGAGAGGCCATGTATTTATGTTTCTGGCCTCACTTAATCTTCTCACCAACTTTGACAACTATTAATTTCTTTATAAATTTGTCTTATATCTATTCATTTTATTTTGTGTGTTTTGCCTCCATGTTTATCTGTGCATCATATGCCTGCTGGGTGGTGCCTTTGAAGGTCAGAAGAAGGACATAGATCCCCTGGAAACAAAGTACAGATGGTGGTGAACCACCAGGTGGGTGCTGGGAATGGAACCCAGGTCCTCTGCAAGAGAAACAAATGCTCTTAAACACTGAGATAACTCTATAGCCCTGAAAGCTGTTATTTTCTATTTTTTCATAAATGAAAAAAAACACTGATACCAGAAATTTAAGAGCCTCACGTACAATTGCAAGGACACTTTCTGATTCAATTTTATAGGGCCTAGAAAAAAATTGTTTCAGTTTTGGAAAGAATAAAAATAGACTCAGGACATTCATACAAAAGAATCTTCTACAGATTTTCCAAGTAGATCTAGGAGTTTATGGAGTTCTGATATTAGATAGATAACAATTGGCATAATGAAACTGACTCTGGAAGATTAATTTACTAAAAATTTGATTTTAAAGAATACCAAAATGCTAAACCACAAATTTGCATAAAATTTCTGAGCCCTCTCTTCTTATTATTTATTATCTTTCCAAACACATATTCTTCTGGTGTCTAAAGCAGCCATGTATTCTGCGTGAAGCAAGAGAAATGGTGAGCTAGAAAGACCTCAGCCTCATTCCTCAAACAAATTATTTTATTTTATTTTTTTCTGAGTGAATTTACTAAAACTTAAAAGGAAAGAACAGCAGTCAGGGAATATCATAGTGAGAGCCCAGAATCTACTCTGCCTCAGAGCTATTTAGCAACACCAGCTATTTGGTGTCTGATGAGTCAGAGATTCACTGCTAATCTTCAGTGGACTGGACCACACAGGCTCCATAACCAACTATCAGCTCTACCATTATGCAATGAAAGTAGCCTTGGATAATATAAATGACAGCTAGGACTGTATTACAATTCTTTATTTATAAAAAAGACATGCTCCAAGTCAAATTTGACCTGTAAGCAGCAGCTTTTCCAACTCTTAATTTTGACTCCATGTCTTATATGAATTTGAGGTACAAAAGTGTGATATAGGTGCTGGGGAAATGACTCCACCTATAAAGTACTTACCATACAAGCATGAGGACATGGGTTCAAATCCTCATGACACACATAAGAAGTCGGACATGGTAGTGCATTCCTGTAATCCCAGTGATAAGGAAGCAGAGGCAGAATTCCCAAAGTAAGCTAGCCAGCTAGTCCTAATAAAACAATGAGTCCCTAGTACAATGAGAGACCTTGTCTCAAAAAATAAGGTGGAGAGATTTAAGAAGGTACTTTGATATATCCTCTGGCCTCCACATACACAAACCCACCTACACTTGCATATGCACATCCATGCTCACACGCATGAACACAAATATGTAACAGAGAAACGAAACGAGAACCATCCCCAAAGACACTACAACAACTGTCACTCTCGTTAAAAGTTTAAAGCTCTGCAGTTCTTTGATTTTTTATCTGATACCTGCCACTTTCTACTAAAACCTAATTGAACCAAGGCTAACACAGATCAAAATAATGGCTTAATATAAGCTACAAGAGCTAGTAAGTAGCCTGACCTAATGGGCCAATCAGCTTTATAACTTATAGAGATCTCTGTGTGATTTTCTTTGGGGCTTGCTGGCTTTGGGGTACCAGGCAAGACAGAAACCCCAACAAACAAGCAGTCCCCTGTTCATGTTACACCTTTCAACTGACAACCAAGTTAGGCATCACCATGGCATAAGAGTATTTGTCTAGCCCATGATAGCTAAGAAAGGCAAGGGAGAATCACAAAAAGGAACCATTCAAACCACACATATTTTCTCTACCCAGGCACTAGTTTTCAAGGGTCCACCACCTGCCAATGTTCTATTCAAAATTTGTAGCCATCAATTAATGAATCAACGAGGTAGAAAACTTGCTATTTCATCACTTTCCAAAACCCCCACATCTGAGGATTCCGTGAATCAGAGGCAAAGCTTCTATGCTTAAACTTTTCATGTGTCGGTACATATACAAACCATAACACTACTTTCTAGGAGTTTTTATATTCTCTATATCTCTTCTTCTAAATGTTGAATCACATTTTCCACAGGAGAATACTCCTTTCTTGACTGGTAAAATCACTTATCTGAATCATACAGTCTTGCCCTTAGTTATATGTATATAGTTGAAGTTATACTCTCCCTACAAATGGTAGCACTCCAGTTTAACTTGAAATGAGCCAAAGATTACACATGTACATATGTTCCCAGCTTGACCTCTTCCCTCTACTTAAGTCATGAATGGAAGTATACCTTGCACTTTATATAGTACTCACAGCTGGAAGATTGTGACCTGCATCCTACCGGAATTATTTCCACTAGTTCTGGGGGTGCCCAGACAGAGTCTATCTGCTCTGCTTCCCTATGCTCCCTACTCGAAGCTAAAGTTCACAATTGTGTTAGTAGTGAATTTTGTTGGAATTATAATCATACTTCTTGTCAGTTTAAAGAGAGAATGAGAGTTTGTAGAAACATATGGTATTTTTTTGGTATGTCCTAACTCATCATGAGCAGGAGTCCACTGAATCCTATACAAAAGCGGATTCATTCACCCCTGATGAAGCAAAACAGGCAGCTGTTCAGTAGTAGAGTCAGAGACATGGATCCTTGTCTTAGGTGCATTTGGGGACACAGAAGATCGTGATTCAATTAACTTGGTGGCTGACATAGAAGTCCTTTTGTCTAGTGTCCACATGACATTAACTGTTTAATGCCTGGCTTTCAAACTGTTTATTGACCGTTCCCATGTTTTCAGCTTCTTAACCACCTTTCCCTTCAGAAGAGATTTTTGTTGCACACACTGAATAGCAGAGTTGCTCTACAAAAGTTTTATTTAAATGTCTTTCATCATGGAAATATTCACAGCAATGACTTTGCCCATCAGCTGTCCAACTCCATAACCTTAAGAAAGTGCAGTGAGTGACTATCAAATTTAAAAATTAAAGCCCTTCTAGCACTCTGTATCTTTTGTCCAATGGTGTGAAGTACACAGAAAGATTTTATGGTAATTCATTTTAGAACAGCAAATTTGAGTTAAAAATTATCAGAACTATCCAGTAAGCCATAGAATTTATTCTAAGGATTCTGTCCTCCCTACTAAACTCATTACAGGAAGTTTGGAACTTTCTCTGCATCCTGACACTTGAGCTTTGGATTGCAAAGAGTTACTTTGTTTAGTTCTCAGAATATACTTTCTAAATTCCTAAAATACATCTGAGAACATTTCACTAATCCTCATTACTTAATTAGAAGAAATATTTTTCTTAGCAAATGTCTTTTAAATGTATTTGTCGATGACTAATATTCTTTTAACATAGATCAGGAAGCAGAGAGCAACTCCATAAGAATATAATTCTCCCCTTCTGTGTTAGAAGACTAGGCTTATTATAGATTCTATATGCTTAAAATATGTTCAGGTTATAAAACATCTTCCCTGGAAGGAAAAGGAAGTATGTATGGAGGTCTTCAATGTTAGATAAGGGTTTAAAAGTGTCTTCAGAGAAGGAAGAGGTAGGACTAACATATATTATTCACCTTGAACTTCAGAAACATCAGTCATTCCATCTCAGGAAACAGATACAAACTCAGAATGCTCAGAGAGCAACTAGGATTCAGTGGGAGAGAAGGATGACCCCTTGAAAGAGGAAACCATGCATGGTAAGTGTTCAGTCTGGTAGGGAACCAAACTAATATGCAGCAGAGAATCTTCTGAGATGATAATAGCCAGCTGTGGGACTATATGGCCAGCCAGGATATTAAGAATAGTAATCAGAAACAGAAACAAAAAGACAGATGTCTCCTAAGATGGTCTTTCATGAAGTATTCCCCAGAGAGCGAGTTCTGAGCATGATCCTTCCTAAGAGTGTTCTTGGTCAGCTAACTAGAAAACACCAGCTGCTACAGTACCCTCTGGAAGACTCAAAATGCAAACAAGTGATGAATATACTTAAGAAGATAGTCTTAAATATGAAAGATGTTAAAATAAAAAAGTGTATAATAATAAAAGCAACCCCCTGTACCCACTCTTCAGATAAAGTAACATCATTTTTTGTTGTTTAGCATGCATATATTTTAATGATTACAGAAAATTTCTTGATGCAATTGAACCTTGGAAACAATCTTCCCAGAATTCTTTGTAGGACACTTACTCCAAAACATATTTGCATGCAAAACTTTTTAATTACATGTATATCAACAGTCTATAGAACATCTGAAGTAAGCTTACAATTGCTGAAACACTGATTGAAGATTCTCATCTGGTTTTTTCAAAACGAGCTAGTAATTCTGCTTCAGCCAGAGAGAAATGTATCATGAAAGACAGAAATAAGCTTGGGACAAAAGTATACAGTGATTCTGGGAAAAATGAAATCTACAATGTCAGATCTCTCCTGGAGAGGCCAGAGCACAGAAGGCGAGCTTTATGAGAAAATATGAAACTTCCCTGATCCTCCCAGGGACTCACCAAGGCTCCAAGAAGGCTTATACTATGCTAAATAGAATATTCCAGGGTTTCTAGTCAGAAAAGGGAGAAACAAGGTCTGAGAAAGAAGAGAAATAAAAATAAAGGCAGCTTCTAGAACTAATAGTAACCTGAGTAGGTATCCAAACTACTGGTAAACTACCAGCTCTAATATGATCCCCTATATTGACAGTTCCTGTGACACCTAAATCCAGGACTTGTCTCTCTGCCCCTCTCTGCCCTCTAGAAACCAAATATTTCTTCCATTTCCCTGAAGCCTCAGTAATTTTGGATGAAGTTATTGGTTTAGATTTTTACCCATCTCATTCCCTCCACAGATACAAGGAAATGGCCAAGTCCATCCATCTCAGCTGAGTCCAATTTTCTTTTACCAAATTGAAGGGCAGGGGAGCAATAATGAGTAAGGTCTGTGGAGGGACAGAGCTGTGCTCCACTTGCAATACCTAACCGCACACAGATGTGGTACTCTTCAGATCCTTCTGAAGAGGAAACAACGCAACTGGAGTGGCTGATGGATTCTCAGAAACATGCCTTGAGAAGTTGGGGTATAGAATAGCTTGAAGATAGCCCTCTTGGACTATTTTAACTAGCCCATGATTGGTACATATGTTTTCCTCTAAGGATGAGTGCTCATTTAGCAGTTTGAGAGTCTCTGATGGATCACTTGTCAAATATTTGACCCTATGAAGGGCAAGCCCCTTCTGAGTATAGCCTTGATGCTATGCTTCATCTGTTTACAGAGCATTGTGTGGGCTAAGACACACACTGCACTTGTTCTAGCGTGCAGCATGTGATAGAGCCATAAAACCACATCTATTTTTGTTATAGATATTATAAATAAATGTAAAACAAAGAAAAAGTCTGTTTGCAGTAGCAAGGCATAATTGTCTTGAAGAATTTGAAAATTTTAAATCTGATAGAAATATTTCTGGACAGAAAATCCAAGTAGAGAACAAAGAAAAGAGAGATGAGCAAATATGTGTAATCTAATGGGGTCAAGGAAGGACGGAGCTAATTGAGACTTTATTAATGTTTCACCAACCTAGAATAGGCACATAATTCCTGGATACTATTAAGCATGGCTGTCCTAGACCTATCTCCTCTCTCTCCTGCCCTACCCTCCTGATTTGCTCCAATATTATAGAACAATGAGCTGAGTCCTAAATCATTCATTTAAAAGAAAGGTGAAGTGAAAATCCACAAAGTCTGCTGAAATGGATCGAATCCTCTAACAGGAAAACACTGATTACACTTGATTCAACAACATAAAAATTGACAAGAGCAGCAGAGCTTGAGGTTATTGTACTCAAAGAAGATACAATCAGGCTGGCTCATGTGTTCTGGACAGCCCAGAAGTCCATTCTACAATGGTTCTATGTGTGCTCTACCAATATTTGCCTTTTCAGTGTTCTGCATCTTTTGTATGTCCCTTGTTTAGCACATATAATTTCTTAATCCCTCTTCCTATATAAGCCTATTCTCTCCCACTGGCAGCATTTATGGCCCCTCTTCTAGGATCTCTTGACTGAGCCCCTCAGTTTTGTCATTTGTAGCTAATACAGACCTTACCACAGTAAGCACTCTGAGAGACTTAGCATCAATATTGTTCTGAGGTAACATGAAAATTCTATCTGTGTCACCTGCAGTGATATTTTAAGATCCTGTGGGGTGCAAACCATTCTTTCTGAATTCCTTAAGATGCTATCTAAGAAGTGAACAGATGAAAACTAATTAATAAATGCCAGCAAAAAAGAACAATTTTGAAACCCAAGCTAAAAATTCACCCAGATCATTCTCTAGAGACATAAATAAGTTTAGAAAAGTTCAAGTTCAAATGCATTTCACCCTTGCAAATGCAGTTAGAAAGGATCTCTGCTGCAGTCCCAAAGTGCTGCAAAGGTATCTGCCAAGTGAGCCTGAAATGTAGTGATGTCATTCAGAGGAAAAATAGAATAACTCATGAGATTGTGGCTCATTGTCAATTCTCTATATATTTGCATTTATTGTGACAGATGCTGTCGATTCTAATCCTAGCTCTATTATTCTACAGAAATAGTTTGGCCCTTGTGCTATACAATAATAATTATAATAATATCCCCCATTAACTCTTCATGCCTCTTTCTATGTGGAAGTCTCAGAGAAAGCTTTGATGATTGCAAGCCTAAACACTACTAACAGTTGTGACTGGACCCTCACTTTATCCAAAAATTTCATTTTTGAATGAAATATTTCATGGCTATTCATATCCCAAAGGAAATGTTTTCCAAAGTTTGAGATAATGGCTTTACTCCATCTTGACTTAGAGTAGAATGAATAAATATATTTTCTCCATAGAAAATTCATAATGCCTTAAGCTGAGTTTGTGCCCATGACACATTCTTAACCACTTCTTGACTTGCTTTCTCTTCATTTTTAAGGTTAAATAGGAAGCCTGCTGTAGTAATGAGGGGAGCGGGTCTGCTTTTCGTCGGGCCCAGCTCCCGCACGGCTACCTTATATCCCGAAATAACAACACACAAATTGTATTCATTTAAGCACTGCCTGGCCCATTATATCCAGCCTNTAAGGGCTGGCCTATCAAAGGGGCCAAGGCAGTTTCTTTATCAACCAATGAAAGCAACACATAGACAGATGACCCTCCTACATCAGCCTGCAGCCTATAGTAGAATTCCATCATAATGTACTGGTGCAAATTTATATATATATATATATATATACATACACACACACATATACATATATGTAAACAGTAAAAAGAAATAATTTTACAGTTATCAGGCTGCACAAGAAAAACATAAAAACTTTCCAAGAACTTTCATCAACATGGCTGTTGCTTACTACTATCCATAGGCATCTAAGTGGCAAAATTATGTGTCCCGTGCTTTAACTATAAGACACTCTGCTCTCTGTTTTAAGAGTATTTATATTTTGAGGAAGAAAAGAACATGTAAGGTTCTATTTTTTTTGAATAGTAGTCTACTCTGAGGCATTTATAATACCTCAACATCTCTATCATCCATGCAAGAGAAGCTAGCCCAGGCTAAATTGAGTGGGAGCCTGTGGAATGTGACTTTTTTCAGAGGAAGATAAAGTAGTAAGGATCACAGGGATTGGATTGAGCCTTTAATGTCAAAGTAGTTGAAGGTGTTAAGTACTGGGACCTGGCTATAGGGTAATCCCTTAACAATCTAGTACCCTGGAAATTACATTGGAGAATATATTGGTCTCTGTGGAGAAGACCAGTAATCAGTCCCATCATTAAGAGCTTACAGATGAGCTAGACATCACTGTTCTAAGCAGTTAAAAGGTGAAAATGGTCTTATTAACAAAGATGAAACTTGACCTATGGGGACATAGGAGTAGCCATGCAGAAATATTCTGAAGCATCAAGCTAATCTCTGAAGATCATCAGGACAACAATCACAACAACAGGTTGACTCTAGTATAATGTTAAATCTGGGGCCATCAGTCTAAGAAGGATGATCATAGATGATGTTACACTGTAAACTTTCCAGGCATGTATGAACAACCATGTGTCTGTTTCTCTCTGTTTCAGCTCAAATGCGCCCACCCATAGAGGCCATCAAGAATATGAATCATTAAGAATGATTTGAAGATCATCCATGAGCAAGATTTTGGTTTCTTATAAACTTTTAAAAGCTGAACATCTATAAAGTTTTTCTTAAAATCTGGAGATAAATCGTTTTAACTATTCATTAATTAATAAGGGGAACACACATCCATTGTTTTAAAATATAAATTATCTTAATCCCTTGAAGAAAATAACTAATGTGGTTTCTTCCATCTATCCTAGCAGAAATCCTGTTTTCTAGAAATAAATAATGCAAACTGTTCTCTATATATTGTTAGTATTCTATAATCAAAGGATTTTTTATATTTTCCAATTGTAATTGGAAATTCTCATTCATATTCTCAGCATTTAAAGGATCTCTGCACTTATATGTTTTTGTTTATGATGTGTCATTACTTATAGTCATCCTTCATGACAAACGTTTTGGCTCTGCCTTTAACTCCCTCTCTTCATTATCCCCTTCCAATGCAACTATGGCTCATTATTGAATTATATGGGACACACACTAGGCTTTTCTTTTCTGCTTGCATTGCATATTTGGTCCAGGTTACACATTCATACTGATGGTTCTGTTCATCTTCTCGTTTTCTGAAGACTTTCAAGCCTGGACATTTCTGGTTACAGTTTTTCTTACAGGACCTAATCAGTCTAAAGGAACTCTCTGGGTGTTTACATGGGGCTTGCTGCCTCTAGAATGGGAAATCTGTGGACTTGATGGGGGAAGATGTGAACACGATGGTTAAAGACCATTGTGGGTTTGCTCTAAGATATTTCTGCTCTGCTACTCAGGGACAGAAGCTAACTCATATTACAGAAGCAGGTAAAATGTGGTGAAGGCTCCTCACTCCAGCTCTCAGGCATTCAGTCCTTAAGCACCTTTCTAAAGTCTCTGGAACTTGCTATAGTCGATATCTCAGTGTTCACGTACACATATCTGTCTGGTGAATTTTTCCAAAGACCAGAGATTTGAACTGAGTTCCTCTGCATATGATGTAGGTCAGGGGTTATAGAGAGAGTAGGTCATCTCCACTGTAGGAAAGGAGCAGAAGCATACTATTTCTATAACATAAATACTTATAAGGCCTCCTGTCTCTGCTCTTCTGGGAGTTTGGAGGGGAAATATTTCTATTAATTCCTCAGTACTTCTCAGCCAACACATGGTCAACATCAACCCTTTCTTCTTCCATTCCTGTTATGACCCATCATCATAGCCACATCCCAGATAATTGGTGAGATTCCAGTCTCTTCTCAGCAACAATTCAACACATGCAAGAGAGCTCTTTTTATTTATTTTCTCACAGGATAGTCCTGGACACAGACTGTTGACAGACTGTGTTAGGAGTGGATATTTTGGGCATTGTTATTCCCTAGAGATATTGTAGATTAAGGGTTATTCTGCTTTTCTTATTGTTTACCATTATGTGCAGGCATAAAAACAATTTGGCACTGGACACAGCATAGGAAAAACTCTCAGTTTCCCATATTAGGGAGCATCCTAGAAAGTTCTCCTTAATGTATCTTCAATATCCCAATTGTGTAACTTTCTAGAATTCCAAAATAATTTAATCTAGGTAAGTCTGGCCTTCAAATGAGAAGGAGCAGAGATACACTCTGGATTCACAGAATCTGTGAAGATGGTTATATGGAAAAGGTAGATCTATTTCAGGTTCCCCTTGTAGAAAAGCCAAAGGGGTGATCATGCCCAGGAAACAGCTGCAGTAGTTCAGTAGAGGTGAATTCTCTCCTGCCTTGATCCACTATTGGCATGATGATTCTTAGAACGTCTCTCACACCACTGCTGTTTTTGCATCATAGCTTGTGTATCTAACAGAGTAGATAAAGACATCAGACTTTCCAGCTTTAACAAATTTTATTTTGATTGTGAAAATAAAAAATGACTGAGTATTACTTATGCTTGAAACTGTGTCTGAACTCTTCCAAGGAAGAGGAATTGAATACCACACCAATCTATTTACTTTCTTTTCAACTAGGTTTTCAGAATAACAATTTTTATAGTTATTTATAATGTTTATCATTGCCCTAGTGTTAATTTCATCTCTTTGAGAAAAAAATCTTCAGACTTGTAATAAATGATATATTGGGAAATGGGGAATTGATAATACTTACTGATTTCAAACTCTGTCTGAAATTATAATTTAAATTTACACTTAGGAATTATTTATATCCTCTTATGTCATATCAATTTAAATAATATCCCACTCACTGGGGCATAAAGAATAATGCTAATATTAAAGTTTCTTTTTTAATGTTTGCTAATTGCATGTGAAAGACTTACATCCATGGCATTTAGGGTGTTTTTTATTTAATATTAATGTATTATAAAATCTATGACATTAAGTATCATGAAATTATTGCATTTAAATATTGAATAATAAGAATATTGTCCCTAAGATCCATCCTGTATTGTAGGCCTTGAATAAGCCTTCTTGCCACTGACGGAAAGGAAGTAACAAGGGGTTTGTTCTGATCTTGTTGTTAGAAAAAGAATGATTTATTCCCCTTTCAAAATACCAAATCTACATTTAAATAGCCATTTTATTCATGAGAATTGTATGATGGAATCAATGGTATCATAGATTTTATAAAACTCAAACAAAAATGAGCTGAATCCTAATACAATAAAGGTGAATCTGGTCCTAAAGGCATACATACCAAGCATTAGTGACCTACTCCAAATTCTTAGGTAGATCCAAATATTCAGAATTTCTATTCACAGCTTAATCAGACATCTTGTATTGGGGCTGAGCAGTGAGTACAGAATAAGGTTTCCAATCCAGACCAAGGCATAAGCACACAGCCTTTTAAGCGACGTGACTACAGTCATGCTGTTTACCTTCTCTGAGCCTCGGTGGTAAGCAGAATGATGATTCTTTAAATTCCAGGGTTGATCTCATGACCCCCAAAATGTAAATATAACTAAAAGATAAATAAAATCAAAAAGGAGAAGCTCTACATGTGAATAGACTGTCATGAAAGCATGAGGACCTGAGTTCTCTCCTCAGAACCCATGCAAAAAAATGCTAGCAATGGGAGCAGATGCTTGTAATCCCAATACTGGGAAAGCAAAAGCAGGCATATTTCTGGGACTCCATGGCAGATATTCTAACATACTTGGTGAGTTCCAGGTCAACAAGGGAACCCTGTCTCAGAAACTAAGCTGAATGTCACTTGATGAAGGACAATTGATGTTGACGTCTAACCTCTACATAGAAGCACACACATCTGTGTGCACATACAGAAGCACCCAAATACATGCGTGCACACACACACACACACATGCACACATTAATTTTTTATATATATAGAGAGAGATTTATTGGAATGACTTAAGGTGATGGTCTAACAATTCCAACAGTCCAAGAATCCAGTACTTGTTCAGTCCATGAAACTGGATATTTCAGCTTAGTCTTCAGTGCATGCCAGAATCTCAAAGAAGTAGTTTCTAATGTCAGGGAGGAAAAGGGCTTGCTAGCAAGTTCAGAGCAAGCAGGCAAAGAGCAAAGGCTTCCTTCTTTCCTGACCTGATACAGGTTTCCAGTAGAACATATGACCCATACTACAGGTGGGTCTTCCTACCTCAAAAGAGCTGTATTAAGGGTGTGCCTTCCCACTTCAAAGATCCAGATTAGAAGTGGATCTTTTCACTTCAAGTTAGGTAAAAATACCTCAAAGGTTTGCTTCTCCATTTTTTGAGTTTTAGTTAGTTCCAGATGTAGTCAAGTTGACTACCAAGAGTAGCCATCAACATCAAAGTGTGGTAGTTTCATGAGTGAATATTTTGCTTCTAAACTCACTATATATGCATTAAATACCTATACCTTCTTATATGTCAACCATACCTCAAAGTGTGGTTTAAAAAGTCACATGATTGTCCAGAATTGGAAGAAACAAACGTAATGAATTTTATAAGTTTTTGCTGTCTGTGGCTCAAATTTGGCCATAGTAAAATAATTATAATTACATAAGATATTCTTACCACCTGTTACTTTAGATTTCTTGTCCTTGACAAAGTCTTCCAAGAATTACTAAGGAGGTAATAGTTCACTATGACTAGCAACACATCAGACTGTAGTCAATTCTGTGTCTGCCTTTCCCATTTCTATCCTGTCCCACCAATACTTCCATGTAAAATAAGGTTGGTTTATCTACACTTGACTCTGTTAGTCTCATGGCAACATTCATTTTCTCCACCGAGATTCCTTAGATTTGGGGACACTCTAAGAGTTCTGTATCTCATTCACATACTACCTGGGACAAAACATAGGAAAGATGCTGGCACCAGCTAAGCTGTTACCCTGTCTAGTAACAGTATAGTCAGAAGCAGAGTCAATTTCTGAGGGGGGGAAAAGAAGCAATATGCCCTTATAACAATGTTTATGGAAGGTTATCCATGTCATAAAAAAAAACAAAGAAAGCAAGACTGTAGAGAAAATGTAGCCAGTAGAGTACTTGCCTTGTGAGCATGAGGGCCTGAGTTTAACTTCTCAGACTCTATGTAAAAGTGAGGTATAGTGGCACACACTTGTAATCTCAGGACTGGGGATGCAAAAATAAGAGAATCCCCAGGGGTTCACTAGACAGGTAAGATAAATAGCATTATTGACTATTGCAGGTCGTTCCCTTGCCTCCAATCTCCACATTCACCCCCAACACACACCAACACACACACACATACACACACACGTGAGAAAGAAAATAGAGGAGAACAAAATTGTGTAAATAAAATAGAAGACAGTAATCTGTTGCCAAGATCATTTGGCAAAACATGGGAAGCAAGAATAGTTTATGTCTCTATGTAAAACGGCTAAAACTAGATCTAAGTAGAAGTTTGTACCATGGAACCCAGTTACTCTGTAGTATGAGCAATGGTGATAGGATAAAGCAGAAAAATAAAAACAGAGGAAGAAGAAACAATGTCAGGGGGCTGGCTGCTGTTGAGAGTAAAGATGCTGCTACCAGTGGTACCTACAGTGCTAATGCTGATGATGATGATTATGAGAATGTCAATGCTGCTGATAGTGATAATGATGATGTTGTGATGGTGACACTAATAATGTCAAAGCTGTGAAGGTGATGATGATGCTGAAAATGCTGATTGATAACTCTAATGAAGGAGTTGATGATGATGTTGATTTAGATGTTGATGATGCCAATAATATTGATGTCAAATATTAAAGTCTTGTTTCATCATTGATCATCAACCAACTCCACATTTCCAACATAAATTTGCTTAAAATGAACTGTCTAAAATTCTTTTTATTATTCAAAGATGATCTTTAATGTACAATGCTGTAGTCATAGCTAAATAACAGCAGAGCTGGTTTTAACACAATTGTATCGTATGATAACATACCCTACCATTACCAAAATGAGCAGATGGTAGCCATATAGTCTGAAACAGAGTTGACATGTCTCTTCTGAAGGGAATGCTTATTTTTATACCATTCATGTTAAGAAACTAATTATAATAGTCTACTGTTGTAAAATGTATAAAGTTGTAAATTTTATCATTTTTATAGTTGAAACTATAGGCTCTGTTATTTTACGTGCACTCATGTTATTGGGCAATAATGCCACACTTAGACAAATGTTACCAAGAAATGGCAACACTGTGGCAAGTAACTTACTCGGCTGAAAAACCACTGGAGTAGTTGTTACTTCATGTTACTATTCTCCAGAGATGGGATAAATTTCATACATGTACAAGATGTATATTGGTCATATATATATCTGCATTAGTTTCCCTCTAATGTTTCTTCCATATCCCTTACAGGTTTATGCCTTTGTTTATAATCCACAAATTCCTCCTAGAGTCACCATATGTCTATGTGCAGAGGGCCATACCCTGGGATATGAACTACTTACCAATGGCTACCATCCACAAAGAAGACTCTCCCTCCCTCAGCATACAGGGATAAGACATCAGAAACCCTTCAACCATGCTACAAATGTAACTCTCTTGTTCTTGTGCAGGTAATCACTGCTGCTGTGAGTTCTTATATTTAATAGCCATGACGTGCCCAGAGGACAGCATTTTTCAGCAACCCTTCCCCATCCCTGTCTCTTAAATTATTTCATCCCTTTTCCAGCGATAGCCCCAAGTCTTGAGAATGAGGGCTGATGTAGTTTTCTTATCTACACTACAGTAGTCACATTAGATTATTCTGGAGTTTGAATGGTATTGAGTCCCTGCATAACATCCATCCTCTCTAATAAGAAACTTCTCTGACCAAAATCAGAATAACACAAATTTACGAATATAAATCCAAGCTTAGAAGGGAGTTTGATAACATGACCATTCAGCAAAATGGCATCGATAAGTTCTTTCCTAGGGCCTATGTCTTTTGACCACATCCACAGTCTCAGGTATGAATTTCCTCCTGTGTGGAAAACCTCAAATCCAAAAAAGGGGTGAGTGGTTATCGCTGTAAACAGTCTTTCCAATATTAACAACAATGTGTTCAACTTGTTTGGCAGGTTCCTGCTGTAGCATGCACAATCCAGTCTTGGGTAAAGCTATTGATGTCTTTTCTTCCACAGCAGTCTAAATAGCACCTTTCAAAAGCATGAAAGCTGGCAAGCAGGTAGAGAAGTTTATGGCCAGTTCAAGATTCATTTCTCTGGGTCCTGCAACTGAAGTATGTGGTGTTCTCAGCAACAGCATCTTACAATATAGTTATGATGGGCAACCAAAAGCAATGACAATATCCTGTTGGTTTGGGTGCCTCTAAAACCTCCTGACCAATAATTTTGAGGGAAGACACTGAAATTTCCATGTAATAATTGCTGAATTTTGAGAACATTATTTTTTTCCATCTGGGATACAGTTGTTCAAATTCCTGCTTTTGAAAACATTATCTTTAACCAACTCATGAGCTAGTGTGGTTTCATGAGACCTTGTCATAAATCCTTAGTTATGATTAAACTATGCCCTACCTCTTATTTCCCCCACCTCTCTGCCCCCAACCCTACTTAAAATTCTAGGGCCCAGTATCTACTTCCCATTCTTTAATTTAACATATGCTATAGTCTCCTCTTTTAATTCATCTTTTATGTGGGTTGCAAGATCATAGGCTCCCCTGTAGACTCTTCATGCCCACTTTATTTTAGTTAACCCATGTTCTTTCTATTCATTCTCCCTTCCACATATTTACACTACCTGTTCATAACTTCCTATACCCAGGATGCTCATCCTAGTTACACAGATCATTCTTAATGTCTTGTGCCACTGCAGCTTCCACAGGAAAATAATGCAACCTGTTAAAGGGATGGTCCAGTGCTTAAGAGTGCATGTTGCTCTGGCAGAGAAACTGGGTTTGTTCCCACAACCTACGTTGCCGATCCCATACATCTGTAACAGTTCCGGAATATTCACACCCTCTTCCAGTTTCTATGGGCAGTTGATGTTCATGATATACATACACATATGCATGCCAATATCCACATGAACAAAATCAAAATAATTAATGTTTAAAAATAAAGAAAAATTATGATGCTTCTCTCAAACTAATTTTCCTTATGAATGATTAGCAAAGAGATAGAAATCCCTATAAATGTAGCCTTAACAATAAAATCTGTAGTACTAAGATAATGATATTAATGCCTAGAGAAAGAATGTCCTAAAACATGTAGGCACTATCACTGCAGGGAAACTATAAAGGACACATTTTCAGAACTCAAAGACCAAGGAGATTTACAGGGAAGAATATTATAGAAAAAAATCTGTCAGTGAGGGGGGATTCGGATTGTCAGGATTTCTTCACATTAATGACTTGATTATAATTTTAGTAAATATAACAAATATAAATTTCAGTGATATGACTATCATCTAAGAGAAAGATGTTTATATCAGGATAAATATATGAAAATCTTGCAAGCAATAGAAACAGAAGATGCTTATCATAGTTAAAAGATCGCTGGTGGGCATGGGTCTCCAATACTTATCTCTAATAAGTGTGTAAAGATTATACCTTGAAATATCCTGCACAAACAATGATTGTAAATACTAAATATTGTAATCTATAAATTTACAGAATATGTTGGATGACTGTTTCTGGCTTATGAAACTAAGCATGGATTTCTGGCTAATAAAATCAAGCTCGAGAATGCATAAGGGACATATTTATAGTTAATATTTTTAAAATTATTTAATTTGGAAGGTTGTACTTGACTGATGAACAGTAATGTTAGTTTAAATGCAGATATTGACCAACCAAGAAATCAATGGCAGCTTAATACATTCAAAGAAAATACAAATATATCATACTTATTTAATCAGATTACGTATTACTTTTAAATTGCTTACAAAAAGTGAGATTTGTTAGAAAGGAAAGAACACCAAATATTTAATTAGAAATATATAACTAGTGCAATAATTATTCCAAAGCAACCAGAAAGAAGAAAGAAGAGAAAAGAGAAAAAGAAAAAGAAACAAAGGAGGGAGGGGTTTTGCGAAGGACGGAGGGGTTTTGCGAAGGAGGGAGGGGTTTCGATAAACAGATTTGCTTCTCAGCTGAGATAATACAAAGATAATGATGAATGTAAAGAGTTGTTGAAAAGTCTTCTCACAACTGATAGTGTGACTACTTAATGGTAACATGGTATAAAACTGGACAACATATATCTCCACTTGCAAATACAAATAATATGTAAGGTTAAAGGTTTAAGCATTTCACCAATATATTCATTGGAACTAGAAAATCTTACTGCTAAATGTTAGTTTTCTGAATAGGCTGCTGATCTAAACTTTGCTGTAAATAACAAAGCTTAGACTCGTGGTTCTTAACATTTGAGTGTGGATCAGTTTACTAAAATGATAGTTAACAAGAAGAGTGTCTTACTTAAGTTTTCTATTTCTGTAGTGAAGGGGGGAGCGGACCTGCTTTTCGTCCCGCCCAGCTCCTGCACGGCTAGCTTATACCCAGAAATAACAACACACAAATTGTATTCATTTAAGCACTGCCT
>LOEQ01004201.1:46349-57751 GCA_001685075.1 Bramus lutescens | reverse complement strand
AAGGCAGTTTCTTTATTAACCAATGAAAGTAACACATAGACAGATGACCCTCCTATACCATATTTCTGTGAAGAAATACCCTGATCATGACAGCTCTTAATAAGGACAACATTTAATTGAGGTGGCTTGCTTGTAGTCCAGAGGCTTGCTCCATGGTGGGGAACAAGGCAGCATGCAGGCAGACATGATACTAGAGAAGGAGCTGAGAGCTCTTACATCTTAACCCATAGGTAACCAGAAGTGGTTTAAGGCACTGCGTCTAGCTTGAGCACATAGGAAAACCCAAAGCTCACCACTAGAGTGACACACTTTCTCCAACAAGGTCATACCCACTCCACCAAAGCCTCACATTTTAATAGTTATGCTCCTTTGGAGGATCATCTTCTTTCAAACCACCATAGAGAGTGATAGATTCAAAACTGATATTACAAGGAGGAAACAACCACATTGTGCCACATACACATTTACCATAGTTAAAATGGCACAATGTGGCACCTAGCACATGATGTTCATAAAGTCACTTATTTCAACATTTTGACCAAGACTTGATCTATGTTCTATAATCATTTTATGTCTATTACTCTTAAATGACTTTTGATCTTGTCTCCAAAATATAACTACTTTCGGATTCCCCCATTACAAATAGCACAGCCAACTACTCCTGGTGCCTGAACTCTCTATGTAAGCATCTATCTCTATTTATCTCTTTTGAATCTCATTTTCCACCAATCCAGGCCCTGCCAACTCTCCATTCTATTTTCTGCTATCAATTATCCACACTCTCATCATTTATCATTTGGGTTATTGCTTCCTTTCTTAATTTCATGCTGTCACCAGAATGATCTATTTAAAATGCAAATCAAGGAACTTTATTACCTTGGGAAGAACTGTTTGGCTGAAATAATAATGGTGGAGGAAATAATGATGGAGGTGGTAGAAATTGAAAGAGAAAAGTTTAGCATCAGGTTTGAGAATTGCCCTGCACAGAGAAATCATCAACTGGTATTCCATCTTAGGTACATTTGTTGAAGAGGCAAATACCACAGGAAAAGAAATCATGCAGTGTGACAGAAAGTATCCATTTGTTGGTAGCTGAGGCTATTTCTGAGTTGCTCCATTTGGATGGATATAGATTTGTTAAACCTGGACTGAGACCAGTAGCTTAGAATAAAGCCCTAGGATACACTTGTGTCTTCCCAGTCACAAAGCCAAGCTTCGAAGCATCAAGAGTGGGCAGGGTTTAGAAGCCAGTTCTACAGACCAATCTGTGCTAGGATAGTGGATGAGGGTCCAAGGTATGGCTTGCTTTTCCCAAGGGACAAGATGGTGCCCTAGATTAAGAATTGAAGCTCCAGAGAAAAACTTGAAACTTGGTATACTCAATTACCTGCTATGAAACATGACACCAATGATGTCCTTCACTTACTTTTCAATGTGTCCTTCCTTGGGGAAAAAATGGTTAGATGGTTAGAGAATGCTTACAGAGAGCATGAGTGGAAGACTCATACACAGCGCTGCTACAAGAACATTCTTTGTCAACTAGACACTAAGGACTACCCTCTGCTGGATGCTCACCCCAAATGAAATCCAACACATACAGGGGTCCATCCTTATCTATGTATAATAACAATTCAGTCCTCAAAAGAGCTCTTCACACTATGCTTTACTTCAGTACTTACATTTAATACATAAAAGATTAAAAAGTTTAAGTGTTGTCAGGGCTTAATATAGACAGAAGAGGATATGTAAATGATTTATACATCAAGAGAAATTAATTAATCAAGACAAAAAGCACAGTGGAAACAATCTCTGGGTATAACAATATGAGAATACTATAGTCAGAAATCCTGTGTCTAGACATGGGACATGATCAAAAGAATGGTTCCAGAGGCAATAGTCTTCAAGAAGTCAGGAGGAAAGTTACTAGATGTAGAAAATAAAAATCAAATATTTGTCTTTATACCCACAGTTAATTGTAGTCTTCACACCTCATCAAGGAGACCTTTCTTCACAACAGACAGCGACCATTACAGAAAACCACAACTAAACAAAATGTGGAGTCGTGGCATCCAGTTCGAATGGAAACATCTAGAAAACACTCTCACACTTAAGACTCAGGGAACATTGCAGAAGAGAGGGCAGAAAGATTGTAAGAGTCATTCATATAAAGGGGTAGCTTTTGATGAGACTGTGTTTCCTGGATATGTGAGAAACTACATCAATAAAGTCTCTCCAACTTGACCGCCTACACACAAGGTAAACAGAGCAACATTAGACATGCTATGTGGACAGGGAAAAGACATCAACCCTAGACATAGAACTATAGGAAACCAAGGAATGCTTTGACTGAGAGAAATAGCCTTCCCCAGGAAGAGCACACCAATGGGTTACCTAATACCAAATGGTCACTCAGACCTGAAAACATACATACAGGAAGCATTACACAGATTGAGCGGGTTTCATTTAGGACTATGTGTGTGTGTGTGTGTGTGTGTGTGTGTGTGTGTGTATGTGTGTGTGTGTGTACATGTAACAAGAATTAATGAAGAAATGGGGTAATGGATTTGTAAAAGAGCAAGGAGGGTATATGGGAAGGTTTAGAGGAAAGAAAATGAAGAAGGATATAATGGAAATATATTAATCTCAAAAATACAAGAAATATTTTTTAAAACAACAGAGCATATCTGCCTGCAATCATGAATTCCAAAGTCTAAGGAAGACTCCAGTAGGAACACAGCCAGGTTAATCCTCTCAGTAGTGGTGAGAAGAAGTTCTGCAATGCTTGAGTTCCAGCATGCCAGCATTTTGCTTTGTTTGGAAAGAGTAATGTCCTCACAACCCATGAGCATCATCTATCTCACTCTGGACTCAAACATAAAGATTTCAGCAGCGTTAAGTCACGCATACACCTTGAAGCCTTTGTGCTAATATATACAAAATGACTGTAGTTCTATCCACAGCCCCTTGAAAACTGAGAAATGCTCAGCCTCTCTGTTCAGGACAACTACTGAATTGAAGTCTGCCTGCAGGAGGAGACTTCAAGGACAAGAACAGAGCAGTGTGACTCACCCTATTCCAGTTAAGTCTGTTTCTGTAACCCTCCCATAGTCATGCAGACTTTGAGGTCCGGTGGAGTTCTCTTTTGTGCTCAGAGTTGAACTCTCCCCTGTGAGGACTTGGGGTTACACTGATTTGGGCCACTTAAGTCTTGGTGTGAGGTATCTAAGAGCAGACACTGGCTTGGGAACAAGAAGCCTGTGGAGGAAAACCTGAAAGGGAAGCGGTGGTGGGGACAGAAGAGCCAGCATGCAGATGTCTTATTTCCATATCCCCTGAGGAAAACAGTCCTCTTACTCATTCAGCACATGGGATGCTGGCCTCAGTGCAGTTTACCCAGTCAAATGGCAACACTTCTGTTAGACAAACCAAGGAGTTTGGAGGAGGAGGGTTTAGTCAATAAAATCAATATCCATAACTAAAATTTAGTTTGGTCGTATATTTTATTTCAAATGTATATGGAATAATCCATCTCTTGCTATATAACCCCAGCCTCAGAAAGGGTAGACCCTTGACTGCATCTCCTCTCACTCTCAGAGAAGGATCATAAAGATTTCACGGTCATCACATACCTGCTCAGCCTCCATGGATTTTTTAAATTTTTTTTTCTAAACTAATTCTCAGATAAACCATCCAATTCTAAATAAATTATTAAAAGTCACCATAAAATAGATAATAAGAGTGAAAACATAAATTAATTATGCAACTGTACAAAGAGAAATCATAGAATATATCATACGTGGACCATCTCTAAGTACAATGATTTAGCATTTCCTATTATCTGTTTTTAAGTATCACCTCTTCCCAAGACATCACCCAAAGTGTCAGGTTCATGGAGAGAAATAAAATGTTTCATCAAATCCCCCAGTCAAAGATATCAGGACACAAATGGTTCAGTCTCATGTATGAATGCTTGCATTCATAAAGGTGCTAGCTTGAAGTATCCATGACCCACTGTCATGCCTTCTCCAATGTGCATCCGTTATCATTTTGTAGGTATTATCATTTTATTGGCATTATAATTTTGTAGTTTATTTGCAAGTTAAGGAAGTCAACTTAAGCTTGTGTCTGTAGAAATTATTACACATTGGTTTATATGACTAGAAAGTTTTAGTCAGAACTACTTTTGTTAGAGCTGAATTTAGTAGTTCAAAGCAATCATTTATTCATTTTGCAAATAGCAGCTGATGGCCAACATTGTATCTAGAGCTGTTCAAGGTGGTGAAGACATGACTGAAAATAGGCATGTCTTTATGGCATAGCAGAGATGAAATCTTAGTTGATAAAGAGCTTGCCATAGAATCATGTAGGCCTAAGCTTGAACCCTAGGACCCTTCTAAAAACCTAGGCAAGGGACAGATTTACCTATTTTTTATCTGTCTTTGAAGCTATACAATGAACCTGTTTAGATGAAATCAGAACCAGAGAGAGAGAGAGAGAGAGAGAGAGAGAGAGAGAGAACAAGGTATCCATGTTCAAGATAAAGGTAATGGTGGAACTCTTTACCTGGCTTCATTTATGTCTCTGTAGAGGATTGCTCTCAGATAGCATGTACCCATGCATATCCTGTCTCATTTATGCTGGTTTTCTCCGCAAAACATGCTACCAATTTTCTATGCTTTACTGTGTGTATGTGTGTGTGTGTGTGTGTGTGTGTGTGTGTGTGTGTGTGTAATGCATATTTATGGCCAGAAATCAGTCTTAGGTTTCAGTATTCTGGAATCTTCTATTTTGTCTTTGGAGCCTGGATCTCTCACAGGGACCAAGAGCTTAGTGAGTAGAAATGGGACACCCTGCTTCACGAAAGTCTGAGCTGGCCACCCGAAGTTGAACCCCTAAATTGAACAGAGACTTCCTACTTAATCAAAGGTCATACCTGGATATCAGAAATTCAGGACAAAAATACCAGAAAATCAAAAAGAAAACAGAAACCAAGGAACAAAATATCAATCCAACAATGATAAACTCAAGAATAAACACATGGACCTATAATCATCCCTGCCTCAGATGCCTAAGCACCAGTGTAAGAACACAATCAACAACAGCCAGGGAAATATGTCACTACCAGGATCCAGCTATCCTATGACAGCAAGTTCTGAATGCAACTGAAACACAAGAAAACAACCTTCAAATCCACTTTATGAATATGATAGAGGTTCTTAAAGAGGAAATGAAACAAGCAATCAAAAAATCTTCAAGAAACAAAGGAAAAGACAACCAAAATAATTGGAAGGAACAACAAGTCCCTTAAGGAATGCCAAGAAAGCCAAGAAAAAACAAACAGGTGAAGAAAACTATTCAAAATAAAGAGATGAAGGAAACTATTTAAAAATAAAAATAGAAGCAATGATGGAAGCAAACTGAAGGATTACATAAAAATCTGAGAAAGTGAGCAGGATCTACAGACACAGGAATCACAGAATGCAAGAGATGGAGAAGAGAATCTCAGGTGTTGAAAATACAGTGGAGAAAATAGGTTCATTGGTCAAAGGAAATGTTAAGTAGAAAATACCACTAACACAAAACATCCAGGAAATCTCGGGCACTATGAAAAGACCAAACCTAAGAATAATAGGATTAGAAAGAGAAAAAATCCCTGCTCAAAACTCGTGAAATATATTCAGGAAAATCATAGAAGAAAATTTTCCAACCGAAAGAAGGACATGCCCATATAGATATAGGAAGCTTACAAAACATCAAATAGAAAAGAAAGTCCCCAAGTCATGTAATAATCAAAGCACTAAACATACAAAATAAAGAAAAAATATTACAATCTGCAAGGGGAAAAGGTCAAGTAACATATAAAGGCAGAACTATTAGAATTATACCCGGCTTCTCAGTAGATATTCTAAAAGCCAGAAAGGCTTAGAAATATGTCTTACAGACTCTAGAGACCATGAATGATAGCCCAGACTACTATACTCAGCAAAAATTTCAATCACCATAGATGGAGAAAACAAGATACTTCATGACAGAGTCAAATTTAAACAGTATCTATCCACAAATCCAGCTTGACAGAAGGTACTAGAAGGAAAATACCAACTCAAGAACATTAACTACACCCATGAAAATAAGGCAATATATAATCTCACACCAGTAAAACACAAAGAAGGAAACACACAAACACACACACACAAACACACACAAGTACGCATGCATGCTGCTCCCAGACGCTACTACCAACAACAAAATACATGAAGTAACAATCATTGCTCATTCATATCTCTCAATATCAAATGACTCAGTTCCCCCCCCAAAAAAAACCAAAAAAAAAAAAACAAAAACAAAAAACAGGTTAACAGGATGAATATGGTAACAGGATTCATACTTCTTTTACATACCAGGAACACACCTCAACATAAAAAGTAAAATAGATATTACCTTAAAGTAAAGGATTTGAAAATGACTCTCTAAGCAAATAGACCCAAGAAGCAAGTTGGTGCAGTTATTCTAATATCTGAAAAAAATGGTCTTAAAACAAAAATTAATCAAAAAAGAGAGAAGGACTTTTCATACTCATAAAAGAAAAAATTCACCAAGATTACATTTCAGTGCTTAACATCTATGCCCTATACATAAGGGCATCCACCTTTGTAAAAGAAGCATTACTAAAACTTAAATCACACATTGAACTTCACACACTAATGCTGGGAGTCTTCAATTCCCAACTTGCACCAACAGATAGGTCATCCAGACAAAAGCTAAACAGAAATACTGGAGCTCATAGAATATGATCAAAATGGAACTAACAAATATCTACAAAACATTTCATCCATACATCCATACACAAAAGAATATACATTTTTCACAACACTTCATGAACATTCTCCAAAATTGACCACTTAGGCAGTTACAAAGGAAGTCTCAACAGATACAAAAAGGTGGAAATAAGCCCCCTAAATCCTGTCAGACTACAACAGATTAAAGCTGGATTTGAACAACAGAAGAAACAACAGAGAGCCTACAAACTAATAGAAACTGAATAAGCCCCTGCTGAGTAAGTACTGGATTGAGGCAGAAAGAAAGAAAGAAATTAAAGATTTTCTAGAAATCAGTGAAAATAAATACACAACATACCCAAATTTTGGGGACATAGCAAAAGAGATACTAAGAGGAAAGTTCATAGCACAAAGTACCTACATGAAGAAAATGGAGAGATTTCATATTAGCAACTTAATGGCATACCTGAAATCTCCAGAACAAAAAGAAGCAAATACAGTCAAGAAGAGTAGAAAATGGGAAATAGTCAAACTTTGGGTTGAAATAAATAAAATAGAAACAAAGAGAACAATACAAAGAAGTAATGAAACAGAATTAATTCTTTAAGAAAATCAACAAGACAGACCAAACCTTTGTCCAAACTAACTAAAAGACAGAGAGAGAATATCCAAAATAACAAAATCAAAAGGAAAAAGGAAGTAATATCAGCAGACACCTTAGAAATACAAAGAATCATTAGATCAAAAACTTGTACTCAACAAAAATGGAAAATCTAGAAGAACTGGACAATTTTCTCAGAAGATAACATTCACCCAAGATAAATCATAGATCTATAACCACCCCATATGAAAACAGAAGCAGTCATTATATAAGTCTCCCTATCAAAGAACAAAAGGCCATGACCAGATGGTATTGGTGAAGAATTCTTTTAGACTTTCAAAGAAGAGCTAATACTAATACCCTGCAAATTATTTCACAAAACATAAACAGAAGGAACATTGCCAAATTCTTTTCATGAGGACACAGTTACCCTGATAATCAAAGGAAGATTCAATAAAAAAAGAATACAGACCAATTTCCTTCATTGACATTGATACAAAGATAGTCAATAAAACAGTTTCAAACTGAATTGAAGAATATATCAATAATCACCTATCATGATCAAGTAAGATTTATTCCCAAAATGCAGGGATGGTTCAACATTCAAAAATCTGTCAATGTAATCTACCATATAAACAAACTAAAAGAAAAAAACATATGATCATCATATTTGATGCTAAAAAAGACTTTAATAAAATCCAGCACCTTCATAATAAAAGTCTTGGAGAGATTAGGAATATAAGGGAAATGCCTAAATGAAATAAAGACAATTTGCAATATGCTTATAGCCAATATGAAAGTAAATGGAGAGAATCTCAAAGTAATTCCGGTAAAAAATTGGACTAAGAGAGGGCTGTCCATTCTGGTTCAGGCACACTGAGGACAACTTATGCTGGAGAGGTTGTGGGATAAAGTGAACACTTCTGCATTGCTGGTGGTAGTGCAAGCTAATAGGGCACCTTTGGATATTAGTATGGCAATTTTTCAGAAAATTAGGAAACAACCTTCCTCAAGACCCAGCAATATATCCAAGGGATGCTCAATCGTGCCACAAGGACATGTGTTCAACTCTGTTAATAGCAGCATTTTTTGTCATAGCCAGAACCTGTAAACAACCTAAATGCTCCTTGACCGAAGAATGGATAAGGAAAATGTGGTGTATTTATACAATGAAGTACTATACAGCAGAAAAAAATAATGACATCTTGAAATTTGCAGGCAAATGGATAAAGCTAGAAAACATCATATTGAGTGAGGTAACCCAGACCCAGAAAGACAAATATCATATGTACTCACTCATAAGTGGCTTTCAGACACAAAGAAAACCCGCCTACAAATCACAATCCCAGAGAACCTAGATAACAACGAGGACCCTAATAGAGACATACATGGATCTAATCTACAAGGGAAGTAGAAAAAGACAAGATCACCTGAGTAAATTGGGAGCATGTGGACCACGGGAGAGGGTTGAAGGGGAGGGAAAAGGAAGGGAGGGGAGCAGAAATAAATGTATAGCTCAGCAGCATCAATTTAAAAAGAAAAGGCTGTTCACTTTTCTATAACTATTCAATATAGTACTTGAAATTTTAGCTAGAGCCATAAGACAACTTAAGGAGTTCAAGGGAATGCAAGTTGGAAAGGAAAAAGTTAAACTTTCACTATTTGCAAATTATATGATAATATACATAAGTAACTACAAAAAAAACCCTCTACCAGAAAGCTTCTATAGCTGATAAAAACCCTCAACAACGCAGCTAGATGCAAGACTGACTCAAAAAAGAAAATCAGTAGCAAATGACAAATGGACTGACAAATCATGGAAACAACACATTTCAGAATTAATATAAAATATCTTGTAGTAACTAACCAAGCAAGCATGACAAACACTTAAAGTCTTTGAAGAACGAAATTAATGGTTATGCCAGAAGATGGAAATATCTCCCATGCTTATAGAACAGTAGGATGAACAGAGTAAAACTGACCATTCTACTTAAAGCAATCTACAGATTGAATGCAATTTCCATCAAAATTCAATCACAATTCTTTACAGACTTTGAAAGAACAATACTCAACCTTATTTGGGAAAAAAAAACAAAGATAGCTAAAATTATCTTGTACAATACAATAACTTCTGGAGAAGTCACCATCCCTTATTTCATGGTATACTACAGAGCTGTAGTAATAGAAACTCATGGTATTGGCATAAAAACAGAAACATTTAACAATGGAATTGAATCAAGGATCCAGACATAAATCCTCCCACTCATGAACACCTGATTTTTGATAAAGAAGCCAAAAATAAACAGGAGAAAAAGAAAGTATCTTCAAAAATTGGTGCTGGTCTAACTGGATGTCAGTATGTGGAAGAATGCAAATAGATCTATATTTATCACCCTGCACAAAACTCAAGTCCAAGTGGATCAAAGACCTCATCATAAAACCAGATACACTGACATTGATAAAAACAGAAAATGGGAAATAACCTTAAATATATTGACCCAGGAGACAACTTCTTGAACAGAACAGCAATACTGCAGGCACTAAGATCAAAAATTAATCAATGGGACCTTCTGAAACAGAAGAACTTCTATAAGGCAAAAGGCACTGTCAAAAGAACAAAAAGGTAGTCTACACAATGAGAAAAGATTTTCACCAACTCCATATCTGACAAAGGGCTAATACCCAAAATATATAAAGACTCAAGAAACTACATGTCAACAAACAGGGTACATATCTAAACAGAGAATTCTCAGGAAATAAATCTCAAATGACCAAGGAAACTTAAAGAAATTGTCACACCCCTTAGTGATCAGGGAAATGTTAATAAAGAGACATTGAGATTCAATCTTACACCTCTCAGAATGGCTAAAATAAAAAACATAAATGGCAGCTTATGCTGCCCAGAATGTGAAACGACAGGAACACTCCTCCACTGCTGGTGGGAATGCAAAGTTGTACAGCCACTTTGGAAATCAATGTGAAAGTTTCTTAAAAAATTGTTAATTGATCAACTTCAAGATTCAGCTAATCCACTCCCAAAGGACACTTCATCTTATCACAAGGGCACTTGGTCAATTATGTTCATAGCATATTTATCTGTAATATTATTTATTGAATCAACCTAGATGCCTCTCAATCAAAGAATGGGTAAAGAAAACATGGTACCTTTCCACAGTGAAGTATTACTTGGCGGTTAAAAACAATGACTATAAAATTTGCAGACAAATAGACAGAACGAGAACAAAATCATCCTGAGTAAAGAAATCCAGACCCAGAAAGTCAAACATGGCATATATTCACTTAAAAGTGGACATTAATTGTTAGGTGAAAGATGATGATTCTTTGGTCCACAGACCCAGAGAGGTTAAGTAACATAGATTAAGATAGGAAGGACAGAGACAAAGAGCAAGGACAGAGGTGTCTTAGGAAGCCATTATGGGGCTATCAAGAAACCTGGCACTAGAGAAATTCCCAGGAATCTACAAGGATGAACCCAGCTAAGACCCTGAGCTATAGTGGACAGGGTGCTCAAACTGGCCTGGCCCTGTAGTCATATTGATGACTATCTTAAATATCACCATAGAACCTTCATCCAACAACTGATGGAAGCAGAGGCAGCGATCCACAGTGTAGCATCACTGTGCTGAACTCCCAAAATCCAATCATAGAGTGGGAAGAGTGAGAATATGTACAATGAGTTCATGAACATGATGAGTACACCCACTCACACAGCTTACCTGACCTAATGGGAGCTCACCAACTCTGGCCAAATTGGAAGGAACCAGCAGAGGACCAAACTAGGCCCTCGGAATGTGTGTAACAGTTGTATGACTGGGACAGACAGTGGGGCTGCTGGCAGTGGGACCAGAATTTATCCCTACTTCTTTTACTGACTTTTTGGAACCCAGTCTCTTTGGAGGGATAACATGATCAGCCTAGATATAGTAGTAAGGGCCTTGGTCCTTCCTCAAAGCTATGTGCCTTGTCCTCTCTGAGGAGTAGATGTGGGGTGGGGGTGGGGGATG
>LOEQ01004201.1:18621-28894 GCA_001685075.1 Bramus lutescens | reverse complement strand
AGCAGCAGCTTTGGGAGAAAGTGTGCTTCTCTTTGCTTTCTGCCATATCAGACAATATAATACCCTCTTTTATGTTTTAGTTTAAGAAGAACTTTCACAAAATTGCAGAGTATGCTCCTGAACTCATTATGACACCCAAACCGGGCTTTAATTTTCAATTGCCCCACCTCAGTCTTCTAATAGCTATGATTCCCAGCTTGCATCTCCACTACAGTGTTATAAATGATAATTACTGTAACCATTCAGTCTATTTGTTACAACAGACTGAGCTAAATAAGGCAAAGACAAAAGCAAAGAGCCAAAGGATTTTAGGAAGGAAGATGGCATGGCTGTCAGGAGTGGTGAGGAGCATAGAAAAGAGAAAAGTAAAAAGCCTTCTGGGCCCTTGGGTCCTGATCACCGCAGAACAGAGAAATCTTTGACCCCAAACCACAGGTTAGGGAGTCCATTGAACGCAGGAAGAGAAATTAATTTTAGCCTAGGAAATCTGAACTTAAACCCGTGGATGCCTTTAAAAAGAAAGAAAACAAAGCAAAGTCCAACTGGAGATGATGATTTAGCTAGTGGTTATCTTTGCTTCTGTGTGAGTGAGTTAATACATCCATTAAGCAGAAAAGGGGTCAGAGGGGAGCCTTTGAGAACACATGCATGAATGGAATTTCAGAAGTGCAGGGTATGGAAGGAGAAAAAAAAAGGTGAGATAGAGAAGAGGGAAAATGTCATGGAAAATAGCAAGCACATGCTTCTGTTTCTTTTGAAATAAGTTATTCTTTGACCAGAAGATAAAGGTTAACTATGAAGCCTCTGTTTCTGTGCTCACAAGTTAATGCTCTTATTTAACCACTTTAATGTGTCCAGTTCAGCTAGTAAATAAATGTGTGCTAGTCCAAGATATCAGGACAATCCCCAACCTGTGATGCCCCCCACACCCTGGCACCTTCTTTGAAAAAACTATCTTGTGCCTGCAAACCCATCCTTCTCAGTGAAAAGCAGAAATGCAGAGTTTGGTTCATTAGCTTACAGTGACAACAAATAGGCATTGTGTGGCGCTTTTCAAAAATCCTCAAACATATATGTTTTGCTAAAAACAGGGATGCCCAAAGAGTAACATGACAGATTCCTCCCTTAACTAGAACTTCTGTTAAAAAAAAAACTCCCCTGACATATGTCCTATGCACATCTCTGATTTCTTTCATAGTTAGACAAGCCCTGAAATTTTGGTGTTAGCGAAGGAAAATTCTATTCCATTTCTTACCTTAACCTCATCAAGACTAATTCAGACAGATCTGAGAATGTAGCAAGCGAACCAAATTCTGACTGAATTAAAATCCACCCATGGCTAGAATGTGCCCTGATCTATCCCTTCTTTTCACATCACCACCGCTGGATTTAGTGCAGGCTCAGGGGAGGTGCCAGAGGGATAAATTGAAGTCCATCCTTTGGCACACTGAGCAGCAGTGGGGGCCTGTGCACTCTTAGTCCCTCAGATGCACAGTACTGACTTTAAAAGAGGGCCCAGAGGCTGCCCGGTTTCCGGGGAAACAGTTCACCAGAGAATGTGTGCCTTTCCCTACTCTTGAGCCCATGAGTCTTCCTACCCACAAGCCCTGGAGGAATCAGAGTACCAAGTTGTCTCCACACCGATGCACTCACACACCCACCACAGCTGGCACATTCAGATTCTCGCTCCCATTCAGACCGCGTCATGTTTTGAAAATATGTAAATGGAGAATGAGACGCCAATATTTCCCCTTTTCGTAAAAACAGCATTTTAAATGAGGCTCATGCACATTCTTCCTCTGCTATTTTTCCTTCTTTTTAATGCATACCTATAGATTAAGTTTCATTCTGACCCTTCTCTAGCTTCTTGGTTTGAATTGGAAAAATTGAAATGTGAAATATTAACTGAATACTTAAGGAGAACTAGAGTCTGGGGGAGACTGGAAAGACTTGGTCTTCCAGTGATCAACAGCCACAGGAAAGCACCCATCTGTAAACAGAATGATTATGGGGAACAAGAGATTGATTTGTGATGTCAGTATTGTTAACTTTAAATCACACTTCATAATTCAAGCCAAAGAATACTCAGGCCATTCAGGATTTTGCCAAAGTTTCCTAGGAACTCTATGATCTATGTACATTGGCTCTACTACACCAATGTCCAAATGAGTCCAGCACAGATAGACTCTCTCCAAAAATACCATTTAATTTTACTTTTGCTTTCTCCTTTTCATTTTAAAAAAGAAACGAAGCAGGAAATCTCACTTAAACAAGCTGTCTCACGACATTTCTGGCAAATCCCGATTCCAACAAAGTTGAAAATATCTCAAGAGCAGCCTGTCATACAGAATTTCAGTGCTTCTGTTCCAAGGAAATGCAGAAATAGATGATATGTGGGATTCCGGGGATTTAGATCACTTAAGAAAAAAACATCATGATGCCAGCTTCAAGCTGACCTGCTTTATGTCAGAAACATATGTTGCCCTCATGTATCAGTTAGCTATTGCTGTGTAACAAATCACACCTCTATCTCAGTGCTTTAAACCAACTTTTTGTTGCTCACAACCAGGCTACAATTCAGGTGGGCCATTCTGTTGTGCTTATCTTGCTTCAGCCAGTTACAGTCTAGTGAGTCAACTCTTGCTTGTGATTAAGTGCTCTAGAAAACTTCAGGGCAACTTTGCTCTTCTCCATGTGGTCCTTTCCTCTGCATATATATCCCACAATTATCTACATCGCAACACCAACCACACAGATGCACAACCTCTTAAAGCCCAGTCTCATAAGTAGTATGTCATCTCTGTCAATCAGTTGTTTTGGTTAGAGAGGATGGCAATGCCAGCTGAATCCTAAGGCTGAATTAATCAATTCCAATTCCTGGTATGAAGAAACAATAGAAAGAGGTTGGACACAGCAAAGCCATCAGGTAGATCCATTGATTCATCCACCCACCATTCTGCACTTTTAAAGTACTCGTTTCAGGCATCCATGACTGTGATTTTAAAGGTTCTTGGCTATGTTCCTGTGCCAGAACCACTTCACTACATCCTCAAACAACAGCAGCAAGATCTCTGTGCACACATGTTGTGCTTGCCAGACTTTGTAGGAGAGTTTAAAAGAGAGTTAAAAATCATCACTATTGCACTGCTATCTGGAAAAATTTGTAAGTATTTACATATTTTGTCCTCTCTGTATTCTCTCCTAAGAATCTCTGAAGAGAGTGGTGCAGGAAGTGCCCCAATTACTGTCCTCAATCTTCAAGCATGAATAAAAAGCCCTTTTGATCTTACCAGGGAATGTCCAAAAAGGTTTCCAGGAAAGTATCAGATCGTGTTCCTCACACAGAAGCTCTTAACTACAGTGACTTGAACTCTGAGACGCTCTGGTTGCTGAGAGACAGCACCAGTAACACAAACAAGTGGGCACCTGTGCCTGGGGAGGCGGTTGGACCTGGGTCTATCCTAGCCCATAGCAGCTATCAACTTCTATTGTTTGTGACATGATTCCAGAAAAGATTAAAATGCGGGCGTAATTATCACATTCAAGCTGATGTAATGAAAATGCTAGCCATCACTGTACTCACAGTATGCAAAAATATTTTCCTATAATACATCTAGTGGTCTTCAGATTTCATTCTCTCAAAACAGTTTTATTATTTTGGAAGTTTTTCAGGATGAAATGTATTCCTTACTTTACCCATTTTTAAATGTCTAATTGCAGGATTTAACTAAAACATAGGTTCTATTGCTTCCAAAGGGGGGATATTTTCCTTACAAAGCAATTTACATTACCTCTATGTGACATTGACTCTACAGATGAACAAATCCCTTCCAGAGAAATTTCCTTAAAATATTGGAAAGTATGGTGCAGGTAAGGACATACGGACACAGCACTTGGGGCACTTTTTGTCCTTTCCCTATCATTACCTTTTCAATAAATTAGTGTCTCCAAGTTTAACCTTCATCTGCAATCCGTCTGGGGCTCCAGCTCATAACTCACTCCAGAAGGAACATCAGTGGATCTGCGTTTTCTCCCAGGGATTCTCCCTCCTTCTGTTTTAAATCAAAAAATGCTTTTGCAAATTAGCCAAAGGAGACAGGCTATAAGCTTCTGTAAGAATCCTTCAGTGTGCCCTCTGGACTTTTTGTCTGGCTGTTCTCAGAAGTAATGCAAGTTGGGATGGACATTAAAATCTACATGGAATGTGTAAACAGCACACGTGGGGACACACGACTTCCATAAAAACAACAGGCCTCTGCAGCATGGCTGCTATTGAAACGCACAGCACACATGCTCACCAATCAGAAGGAGGCAGCTCCTTTCTCATTTTATGATGCTAACAGCATTTAGAGACCATGAGAGTGCCATCCCCTCATTTTACCTAGGAGGAAGCAGAGCTTAATTATTCTTTCATTCTAAACATAATTATTAAGTGTCTATAATCAGACAGGAACTGTGCTAGCTCTAAGGCACAGAAGAGCAAAAATCAACTGACCTATCTGAAGGAGCAGAATAAGCTAGCATCAGGCCTACACTGGGACTTGAGTGCCCTGTTCCTTCTCCAGAATTGTAAGTCAGTACCTGTGTCTTTAATTGACTTAGAATATTTGGCAATAGGGACACAGAAACAAAAAGTAAATCTTAACTTCCAATGCCCTGACCAAATATTTGTTCTTCTCTAGTTATTCACTTACCTTCAAGAGAGCAACAGAAAGTCAGTAACATGGAGCTAAGTGGCAACCTCAGTAACAGAACTGCTCTGCCAAATCAGCACCCAGAGGCCACTGCTTTGAAAAGGTACAAAGAAAATGCGCCTTTCATTCATTTGTTCCATAATTTCCACTGCACTGGCTCTTGAGCAGAGTCCACAGCAAAATGCAAAGGGGACTATAAACTAGAAAGATGCAGCCCCAGTCCTCATAAAACTGCTTAACTATACAACTAAAAACAACAACAGCAAAAGCCATCCTAACAGTTAGAGGCTAGATGCATCCCAGCATGTGCCCATCTGTGCCATAAGAAGAAGTAAGTTCAGCGTGGAGTGAGTCAGCAGCTTTCTGGAAGAGACCCATTTCAAGTTGGGCGTTAAAAGCAAAATAATTAGTGAATAGAATCCAGATCTTTTGACTTTGAAAAGTCCTCTTAATCTTTAGTTTTTTGACCTAATGCTTTTTTTTTCCTTTTCTTTTAGGGACATCCCATGCTTTATACTCAAATCCAGCTTTTCCTCATTCCCATCTATGATTTTTATTCTCTTCAAATTTGTCCCATCCAGCTTCCTTTGCTGGCTGTTATCCATGATGCTGCTATCTGTACCACTCTGCTATTTCTCTTTTCAACTTGGCATCTTGTATTAGTCAGAGTTCTCTAGAAGGACAGAACTGATAGAATGAAGATACAATGTACCTGTTGACTCATATAATATTTTAGAGTGGCTTACAGACTGTGGTCCATCTAGTCCAATGATAGTTGTCTACCGATAGAAAGGCAAAAGTCCAGTAGTTACACAGTCAACTAAGCCAGATATCTCACCTGGTCTTCAGAGTATTATGGAAACCTGAAAAAGCAGGCTCTGGTGTGAGTGAAAGAAAGACCTTGCCAGTAAGGCAAAAAGCATACAGCTACTGCCATATTCGTCTACTTTGTGTTATCATCATATACCGACATGTTTATTTATTTCCCACTTGATGTTCTTTCATGACACAGTAGATCATATTCTGACCACTCAGTTGAGAAGCTTCATGGAGATTTCTTTCCCTTGATATCTCATTCTCACATAATGAGATATCTTACTTTTCTTTCCCTGTTTATACCATCATTTTTGGAAGTAATTCTAGATGTTTTCCTTCCTGAGGCTCATCTTCAGGTGAGGTAGTTCTTCCAGGCTCAGCTGCTGGTGTCAGCGAGGCCTTGCAGAAAGTATCTTGTTGGCAGGTAGCAATGCATGATAGTTAATTTTGCTTATCTGCTTCACTGGATTTAAATTCATCTACCTACACCTCTGGGTAGATCTGTGCATTTCCAGAGAGGTTGAACTGCACAGAGAAGACCCGTCCAAATGCTGTGGAGTGCTGGACAAGATAAGAAAGGAGAAACACAGAAAATGAGCTGAGCACTAGCATTTATCTCCTGTTACTTCCTGACAGGAATGCAACCAGCACCTCAAGCTCCTGCTTCCGCATTTTGCCCACCAGAACATACCTTTGAACCATGGTCTGAAATAGTCACTTCCTTTATTCTTTTGTTTATCATCTGGTACATGGAGACAACAATAAGACAGAAACTAACACGTAGAATAAAATATGTGAAATCTATAGATTCCGGGTCATTATGTCTCCCCAGCAGTTAGTGTTCTAGAAGGCATTCCACAATGCTGACATCTCTCCCTCAGCTAGACAAGGACATGCTTCCTAGAAATCTGGGCTATAGTGAACAAAACATGTTGATTCTTTCAGGCAAGGGCACAGCAGCATTTGGGGATGGGGCTGATAGGTGTGCCCACTGAAGCAAGATGCTTCTGAGCATGCTTCCACAGATACCTAAAGCTTCATTCAGTCTGGGCTGGTAGGAACAGGAAACTGTAGCTGTTGCGGGCCAGGCCTCTCAAGCTGTGGTCTTCTTCTTAGCTATTTCTCTGGTCTCGAATGGTCTCCTCATAAAAGGTTACTCACTACTGCTGGACTTAGTCTTCAAGGCTGGCCCTCTGTAGTTTCTCTCTCTAGGCTGCTGTGCTTTCTATTACTCTTCCCTTCAGACTCCTTCATTTTCTCCATTCCCATGTCCACAATGCAGGGAGTCCAGCGGGTCCCTCCTCCTCAAGCCATAGCCAGACTGTCTCTCCAAGCAGTAAGCCTAGGAATATGGGAGGCTTACTTCATAATTTCCCATCTTTCAGAGATCATTGTCTATTGTATGAGGTCCCCCAAACCATCCTTTTAAAAAGAATGTGCCTTTATTCATGATGGTGTTATCTCAGGTGGATGAAAAACCTGATCCAGAGAAATATGGGCCCTCATGCCATTATTTGTTTAGCTTCAACTGCATTCCTTCTACGAACTTGTTTCTAACAGCATCCAGGTGAGATCCCTCTGGTTATGTTGCTTCAAGCAAGAATTGCAGGCTTCATTTTCAGAACATGTCACTTAGATTGGAAACCTGACTTCTGCCTCCATTGTCTGAGACAGCCCCTAGGGAAGGTCCCTCAGCATGCTGCGCAGCTACTTCCCCCCACAACACATGGGCAACCCTTCATCTCTGTGAGGGCAAGAATAACAAAGGTCCCCTGGGTGTGTTGTTCCAGGGTCCTCTTTCATTCTCCTTTATTTTGGGAGGAATCATCATGTTGACACAGCTTTCACTCCATCTGATGCTGAGCTCCTCAGTGGGTGAGGATTGTAAACCCAAAAGCGTAGAAGTCCCTGCATATGGCAGGAAGCCTGTTCTCTGGGAATTCCTAAAGGGCATTTGCAAATGATAGAGAGGAGTGCGAGAAAGTGGATCAGATCTGAGGAAGAAGCAGAGAGGAGGATCTGACAAGAGGAGAACAAAACTAATACAGTGAACAGCCACAGCCACTGTGTGCTTCAATTTAAATTAAATCTAAATGTATAGAATGAAGTATTTAAGTCGAGATATATACAGCCTTAAGTGTTTTAATAACAATCATTTACTAATGGTACAGTGTCAATAGATGAAGGAAGAACAAAAACAGGTCACGTGAGAATATGAACAAGACATATGACATTTATTTATCTTTCTCAAAATCTCAGTAAGAGAAACAAATTTCTTTTTCACTAATGCACATCACTTTTCTTAGCTTCTATGAAATAGTCACTAATGGAAACAAAAGTGAACCAAAGCTTAGAAAAATGTGATAGTGTCCACTGTACTTAAAGAAAACAAAATTATTTAGTCACTCTAATTACACATGCAGAGTGAAGCACTTGTTTGCTAGTTACTGATGTGTGCCAGAAACAACTTAACATTAATAAATATTTGTGAGAAACCACTTTGTAAATTTTAATAACCTAACAAAAGCAGTAAAATAATTTTTAATTAAAAATTATGTGCACCTAAGTAAGTTGACCCTTTGTGTGTCAGTATAAGGACTTCTGCTGGAGCTACAGGATAATATTTCTGACCCCCTAATCTCAATGAAACCATGGGAGCAAAAGTAGACTCAACACTATGTTGCCTTTTGCCAGTGGAAAATTGAGACAGAATATTATTAAAGAATAAAATCCTGCATAAGGGTAAATACACCCTCATATTCTCTTTATATCTTGTAAGGAACATCCTCCTTGTTTACTTCAATAAAATTCAAAATCCGCAATTGTGGGGCTGCTAAGGACAACTGATAAGCCTGATATCTTAAGCATAAGTTTTCTTCTCTTATAACCAGGACAGTCTCCAAAGGGCTAACTCCTCACAATTCTCAGTCACTGGGTTAATGAGTATTTTTAGTATTTTCTTACTGGAAATTATAGCCAATTAATAGAAGCTAGAATTGATGATTTTTCTCAAAAGATACAAATACCCATATAAATCTTTCAAATAATTTCAGCCACTCATCAGCTGTAACCAGAGATCAATAACTTGTGAGGTGGGATGGAGGGTAGTCACCTGACAATCTATCAGTGTGTCCAGAGAAGCATGTCAATAGAATGTCCTTTCTGAACAAGAGAGACCCTTGTAGTTCTAACAGTCTTTATATGTCTATACAAACCACACAATAATGCAGTTATTTCTCATTCAGTTATGTCAAATTCTCCTTCACTGGTGTAAGCCAAATCCCCTTTATGATTAACACAGAAACCCTTAGAATTCATTTATTCAAGTCCTCTATATGAGGTTTCAGAAAACGTGGTGGAAATTTCCTTAACTCCTATTCTCTCTAATGGACCCGCAGCAACCCAGGCTATAACAGGTGTTGCAGGGCTCAAAAGAAGGATGCTCATTAAATATTTTTTGGAGACATGACTCAATAAATGAATACCTTGGCCACAGTCCTCCAATTAATTTCAATCTGATTGGGGAAATATGGTTAGGCAATACCAACAAGTCACATCAGAATCGGTCTTCTGAAATCAGAGAATTGGTCCTGGAAGGAGCACATATTATGCTGTAACATCATAACCATTTCAATCTGCATGTAATTAGAAATAGTACTTGACTCATGAAAACAAAAATATCCACAACTCACAATGTCAAATTATAGGCATTTGATAGAAGTTTCTATAGAGTCAGTTGAAATTTTCACGTGGCCAGCTAAATCCTACCTACAGAAGTGTTTTCCTGTAGTTATAACATCACCATGGCAAACGGGTGACCCATAAAGCATAGCTGTAAGTAAAGCTCACTATGAAACAGTATGTGCATCATGTCCAACAGACACTGTGGTATGAATTTCAAGTGAGTATCTGTCAGAGAGTGCCTGCATGCACTGGACCTACTCATTGTCTCTAGTCTTCCTTTCATTATCCAAGACCTTAACCTTCATCAAAAACAAACAAAAAGAAAAGCAAGTTCAAAATAAGGGAAATTATCAAACAACAAATTCAATAAAAAACAATTCTGAAATGAAAATATCCATAACTCTTTGTTTGAATACTTTTAGCTGTGTGTCTTCTGTGAATGTGTTTGTATTATAAATTCTAGATCTTTCTTATTCATTTGCAAATCTTCATTTGGTAAAGACTTCATCACCCCAAGAGATGGTGGGCAATAAGAACAATTTTAATCTTTACAGAGGCTAAAAGACTTGAAGAATCTGAGGAAAAGTTCTTCCAAGGTAGTCATTGACCATCCCTTGCTGGGTGTAGACAGTCTAGAAGTTATAAAGGAAGGAGAACTTCAGAGGTTAGACATTTATAAGACAGAGTGAGGAGAGGATGTGTGGAGAAGGCTGCTTGTGTGAACCTGAGTTACATCTCCCATACTCACACAATAGCTGGGCATGGAGGTGCATTTCTGTTACATTAGTACTGGAGGCAGAGGTAGGATTATCCTAGGGGCTTGCTGGCCAGCTACTCTCACCAAGACAGTGCCAGGATCCATAAGAAACTTTGTATTGAAAATCAATGTGGAGAGCAATAAAGGAAGAACAAATAATATTTGACAAGAAATTTAAGTCTTTGAAGAAAGAAACTGAAGAGGGTACAAGAAAATGGAGGGATCTCCCATGCTCTTGGATTGGGAGGATCAACATAGTAAAAATAGAAATTCTACCAAAAGTAATCTATAGATTCAATGCAATCCCCATCAAAATCCCAAC
>LOEQ01004201.1:0-10765 GCA_001685075.1 Bramus lutescens | reverse complement strand
GCTTACTAAGAATGGGAAGCTCCATAAGGAGCAGAACAGTGGGGGTAGAAACAAAAAGCCCATCCTGGTACTCACCCAACCTTGTGCTCACTGCACTCCGTGGCTAAACTGTTTCTCAGATGCAATCACGATTAAGTTCACAGACTGCAAGTCATCATATAGTGACCACAGAATTAAATCAAGGAAGTATTTTATTCTCCTTCAGTTCAATGCAGAAGTAACCACCAGCATTATTATATGTCCTCTCCTGAATCACATGGTGTGTGTTGTAGAAAAGCAACAAGTTTCCTGTCAAAACAGAGAGGGGCTTACAGTCTCAATTAGGAAAATACTGCAGAGCCTTCTCGGATGTGTGGAATTGTGACTGAGAACTGGCCTTGAAACCACGGGCCTCAAACAGCCCAGGGGAGAACTCTGGTAGTTGCAGCTCAGAATAATGCTTCCCAAAGGTAGCCAAACCCAAGCTGAACTTGAGGCATAAACAGGACTTTGATGGATGGGGAAAGGTATTCCTTTAGATGACAATGGATTAGCATAAGTGCAGAGGAGGGAATTTGGGTTTCCAGACAACAGTGAGGGGTTTTCTCTGAGTGTGCAATGACTTCGGGGGACAGAGGAAATGGAAGAAGATGGAGAAAAAGAAGTAAATTTGGATAAGAAAGATGTCACTGAAGGTCTCTAGATCTCTCCCAGAGGTGGCGGCACGTTACATGTGCAAGGCTTCCATGCGTGGACATAACCACTGAGACAGTTATTTCTAAATGCTGCAGTGTGTCAACAAGAAAGCAGACTCCATCCAGAAAGGCAGAGAGAAACTTGAGGGAGAAAAGGGCCTTCTGCCCCGGAGGCCAATGTGTACAGCACAAGCTGCTGAATCAGTTGCGCTTCCTGGGAAAGGTGGTATTTAGCCTAGCACAGCCGTCAGTTTGTACACATTGCCATGCAGGAATTTCTTACCATCCCATACCATTTGCAAGCACAGCCACAACAAGCCAGCCTTCAGCTTAAGGTGGGGATTCATGTTTACTTAACTATCTGGGTTTCTTTCTTCTTTTTTTTTTTCCTTTTGGTTACTAAATTATACATGTAAATCAATATGTATCTAGAATTTACATACCAAATGCAAATGGTATGCCTGCAGCTTTGCCTTTCTCTTGTTCCATATATGTTCTCTGCAGGAGGAATACCATATGCACTTTCAGTGAGCCACAGTGGGCCTTTGCCCTCCTTGCTGCTCAGGAAATCGTCACAGATGAAGTCGGAAGAACAGTGTTACAGGTTACTTCAAGCAGCAAAGCAGTGGGCCTCACATGGAATTCAGAATCATCCCATTCATCTAAATCCAACAAGTATGGTCACTCCCAGACCTTAGGAAGTCGGAATAACTACTGAAAACTAGATAATGAATGCTGCTCCTAACTTTGAGTTATTGTTTTAAAAGGTAATTAAATCTGTAACACAATGGAGAACCCAACTAGACCAAAGGCCCTAAAGCTACTCGTTAGCTGTCTTCACATGAACATACACACTGCCAGTCAAGAATATGGCTCAGTTCTTGTTTTCATTTAACTGCGAACTGTCCCCTTCATGTATTATATGCATTTTTTAGGTGTTCCTGCTCTTTGGGGGAGGTTCTGGAAGCCTTGAGAAATGGGGGATACCTGGAGAAAGAAGGTCACTGGGAGGTGGACATAGACGAGACCATGTTTAGAATACTTTCCTGCTTCTCTCTCCCACTCTCTCACTCTCACTCTCCCCCTCTCTCTCTCTGCTTTCTGCCACCATAAAGTAAACATCTGCTCTCTAGCACGTTCTTCCTCCATGATGCTGCCATACCTGAGTAGAAAGTCTAAGTGGATATGGCCTGAGCCCCTCGAACCACAAGGAAAAGCAAACACTTCCTTCCCTAATTTTTTCCTCCTGAAATTTGATCAAAGTGACAAGAATGTAAACTGATGTAGGCCTTTGTCACTAATAGACAACTGCTCATCTATTCCCCAAACCCTGCCAAGAGCAAACCCTAGAAGTCCCCAAAGGCCACCAACACTCAATTATAGTCCTACATTTTTTATATGAACCTTCCTTTTCCCTGAACAACGCCCACCCCAGTCTTTTGGCAACTGTGACCCCAACTGGCTTTTCTGCACAAGGAGGCCAAGGCTGCCTTCTCTCCTTTCAGGCCATTCACAATGACATTCAGGCAGCATGGTTCTCTTAGAAACTCTCCTTGCTTCATCATTCATGGGAAAAAAATCCAATCCACCCAAAGACAGGATTTCTGGAGATATTTTAAAGCAGAAAAGAAAATGAGCTTCATTGACTGCCTCCCTCTCTTTCCATGTCTTAAAGCCCACTCTGCAATTTCTGTCTTTCTTCATGTAAAATAATTTTGGCTATTAGCTGCATAAAATGGGCAAGATTAATTCCAGGTTTTTTTAAAAACTAAATTTGAGATTTTCTTTTTCTTTTTTTTTTTTTTACCAAATGCCATTCCATATTTTTTTCTTTGCTAGTTCAGTACAGTTTCCCATTAAGAGCTATCAAATTCAATCTAGGTACTCAGTTCTTCCAGTTCAACTTTCCTGAAAGGCGGTGCTCTTTTTTCCTTCCCAATGAACTTTGATAACGACATGCATAGAGTTGTCATTCAACCTTAGTTGCATTGAACGGATGCATTTCAAGTCTCTCATATCTGAGACAGGAGCAATAAGGCCTTAATCACTTCCAAATGGAAACACAGTTCTCTGATCATCGACAGCTGTGCTGTGTCAGCACCGTAGGTTCTCCCATCACACCATCCAACTGGTGGGGAGTGCTCCCTGCCTGCTTGGGGGCCCACCCCTGTGCTCTAAACACGGACAGGCTTGGCTCCTGTTTCCTGAAATGATAGTTAATTATAAAGACTGAAACATTTCATAGTAGTTGCAGCTATCTTCAATGGTGAGAGTTATTGCTTCAAATATCCTGAAGAAACTCTAGCTGTGTTGGTTTCATTTACTTCCTCCATACCCATGTGGAGGAATGTCACATTGTCGTTGTTATTTTTTGCAAAAATAAAAAAATCCAATGTTTTTGGTAATAGAACCATTGATGAGCTATAGCTATCTAGAACCTCTTTACAATGCTATTCTCTCCCTATTTCATATATACACCATATATATGTGTACACACACACACACACACACACACATATGCCAAGCTCTCTTCCTTAACTTCTTTTCCAGCAATTCCCTCTGTCTCCTTCCTTTGTTTTATAATTCAAGAATTATCTTTCTTTTGGAGTTATCAGGGATTCACAGCTTCATAGGTACACACATATATGAACAAAGGTTTTCCTTCAGGACACCCAGTTTTAGATTTACTAAGCATGGGGATGTGTATGAACACAAGCTCTCCTGGTATAAGTGCACCTGTATTACTCAATTTCCCCTTCACATAAGTTCGATCTTTTCTTTCTTGAAATTGAAATTTTGTCTTCGTTCCTAGCAATCCTTTGTTTCCTAATGTAGTTTTCTATTTACTGAATTATGTTTCCGGATAATTTTCATATTTATTGTATAGACGCACATATGTGTTTCTATGCATGTGTCAATGCACAAGCACACCTCAGCGTGACAGTGAGAGTGAAGGGAAGACGAAGCCTGTGTGAGTTGCTTCTTGTCTTCTGCCTTGTTGATCAGATCGACTTCAAGGTATCAGGCTTGGCGTCCCGTACATTTACTCACCCCAGCCCCAGCCACCATCTTGTTTATTCTACGCTGTTTCTGTTTAAATGAAAGCTCTGTTTTCTGGTGAGGATGCACGGATACAGCTTGCAAATGAGTAAAGAAGAATGAATAGTTGGTTGACAATAATGGCTGACAGTCTATGTACTGGGACAGCACACCTTTTTAACTGCACCTCCCTAAACACACTAGCGTCACAGTTTCTGATTGCATATTCTTACCAATAAATGAACAAATAAATGCACAAACATGAGCTACTGTAGATTTTTGCCAGGGGAGGAAAAAAAATCAGAAAGAACAGCTTGAGCTGAAATGGCAGATGAAGCCAGCACACTCTGTCAACATACTCAAGAGCTCCTTTGCTGAAGCCATACTTTCTTCTTCATGTTCTACTCCTTCATTTATGTTTTAAAAGAAAACTATATAAAAACGAATATAAAATCTACTTCAGGAGCCAATGAACACTTTGAGGAGCTTTCTTTTCAAAAATATTGTCTTCATTAACTGTTTGAGAATTTCATAAAATGGATTTTGAGGATTTTCAAATTTTCACTTGGCCTCCAATCTTGATATTATAATCGTACTCTATTAGAACATAGTTACAAGTCCCTGGGGGTAATACTAAACTCAAGTAATTAAAGAGACTTTTTTTCCAAATTCTGAATTTGAATGAATGGCTTACAGCATGAGAAGATGAACCTAAGGCTCTAGGTGCCACATGTAGTGGTTACCCAACTATCTTGGTAGAATTTATGGTAGTCGAGTTTTAGGTTTTAATATGACTGTTTTTGTATTCCATCACTGTTTTTAAAAGCCAGAAGTAGTTCAATGATGTCACTACTGCCTGAGAGACGTAGACCTTAGCATGGTGTGTATATGAGAGGGTGTGTCATTATCCCCCAGAAAAATATAGAAAGAACAAAACATTTACCCTCCAAGGGTTTTCCCACACACTTGCTCACTCCTATAGATTCAGCCCACATGAATGATATGTTTCTCTAAACCCACAGTTCTTACTTGACAATGAGTTCAAGGATCTGTTAACAACATATCTTATACTTGTGACTTTTCATGTGTCATGGTGACTCCCAAACTGGACAGTGAACTCCTCAAGAGCAGGGGTAGATTCAGTTTCTCATTAAAGGATTGAACTTGCAAACAATAAATGGACACTGGGAATGGCTTTAAACAACTGGAATGAAACCTTTAAGGGATACTGGTTTCAATACAAAGGCAATACCACCTAAGTCAGCTTCTCAGTCGTTGGGTATCTGAGCCATGTTTGGACTTCTGACATCCCTGACATCATGGAAGTCATCTCCTAGAGTAACAGAATGATTTGATCAATAGTCTATCTGAAAAGGCCTGCTTTGTCAATGAAAATAGTCTGAGCTGTGAGAAGTCATTCCCAGAGACAATGCTGCGCATCTGGGGCAGTTGGGATCCTAGCTTGCGCAATGATGCCCTCTCCCGCTGTCTTCTCCAGAAGCCATTGCCAGCCTTCCAGCAGTATTGTCTGAGGCAGAGTATCAGTTTCCCGGTCAGAGAGAGTTTATTTGCCTGTGAAATAGAGGCTGTGTCCTTCAATATCTTTTCTCTTCTTTTTTTTTCTTATAATTTTAGGATTTTTTTTTCTTCTGAAATCATCTTCAGACCTGCAATCTCACAGACTACTTGCCCACAATTGCTCTGCTCTCCACAGGAGGGAATCATCTGTGGAAGAACTGCCCCAAATCAAGGGTGATCTTCACCACAGGCCTTCTCTGGGACAGGTCTCAGGACAGCCGTCCTGGGTTTCTGCTTTCCCTTTAAATTCTTACCACACCCTTCTCTGGGCACATGGGATCGCTCAGCATTGACTCTGTGACAAACCAGCCGTTTCCTTCCACTTTGCCACCTCTCCTTCCAGAAGCATTCCTTGGGCTAAAAGGTACCATGTGCTTTCAACCTTTTCCCTCTCCATAGCGCAAGCTCCTCTTCAGCCTCTCACCTTATGAAACTGCCCTCTCCTGCCCAGAAAGTGAGGGACAATTTCTTCTAAAACTCTACCCTACTTACTTCCTCAGAAGCTTTTATTCAGAGTTCTGAATAAGCAAGTTAGGTAGAATATCTAACTTTGTTTGACTTGCTTAGTTACTTTATGTGACAGCTAGCAAAAGCTGTGCTTTTCTTACTCTCTTCTATTATTTGTAGTATTTTCCTTATAGTATATGGGGCCATGTTTTTATCAAATCTATTTGGATTATCAAGCCAGAGGTTCATAACACCACCCTGTATTACAATATTGCACCCATGGAGAAATCAGATTACATTTTGACTCCTCATGCCTCAGGAATTCTGTTTGTACTCTACTTCTATTTTTCTGTGAAATATGCTATTGCAGCACAAAAATCCTGACAGAAGCCAGCACTCTAGGCAAGGTGAGATATTAAATTTAAAAGTTAAACAAAAGAGAAAATGTCATTTTAATAAGAAGAAAAAAAATTTTCAAATTAACTTTCATGATTACAAAGAAAAAATACAACACATATTCTTTTATGTGCTTACCTTAATACCCAGTCCACTGATTTCATTGAACACTGAAAGATCTCCAGCTGTGCATATCATCCTGAATTCTACCTATAGAATCTTCCTCAAATCCCCCCTCAGTGTTTAGTTAGAGTTATCCCATAATGTGGCTAAAATATCCCTACTAGACACTACAGGTTAGCAAATCAAAGGAACATAGTCATAAATATATTACTTGAATATGTCACTTCTTTTAGAGTTGTTTGCCAGTGAGAGCCACAGATTCCCCAATATTACAAGCTATTGCCAATAAATTCGGTGACTCTTCAGGATTTGACCGTAGACCCTATTCCTGAAGATACTGCATACTTGAACCATAGAGTATGGAAAACTTAAGCTGGTCCTCATCTGGAAGCTCCACCCTGCCGGCCACCTTCCAGAGTGCTGACAGTTGCTATGCATTCTAACAGAGAAGAGAAGTCAATCAGCAGTTTTACCCAGCTGTGAACACTGGGACCCATGACAATGACTAGTGGTGCAACAGAGCACAGACTTAAAGAAATAACAAACCCCTTTGATTGGAATGAAGGCCCACCGTACAAGCTGAAACTCCGTACATGGAATTGTTATCATGGCCAAGAACATGTGGACAGACAGATCCTAGTCTCTAGGTGCAAGCCTACTGTTGTTATCCTGCTAATGGGGCTTGGCATAAAACATACTTACTGCCACACAGACACAGATAAGTGTGTCTGTCTCTACCCTCATCACCAAAGAAGCACTTTTTTTAACTTTTATATTTTGTAGATGGAGATTAACACAGAGATCCACAGGTGCTCAAGGTGCAAGTATCTGAATTGTTTTGTCCTAAATGGGCCATCAAAATCATGTGGCCTCTTCCCCACACTCGTAATTATTGCAATATAGGGAACAGAAAGATTCCAGAGGCCAGGGACAATGAATAACCGCAATGAAACAACGTTTTCTTCCCACAGCAGGCAGTTGCACCTAGGAATTCATGGCAGTGGAGACTGCATCTACAAGACCTGTATGAGTCTGAGCCAGACAAAACACAAATGTGCAGAGAAGAGGTGACCGCAAAGTCCACCCCTAGCTAGTTAGCAAGCTACCAGCAATTGATAGCTGCTGGAAAAGAGTTAATTTTCTTTAACTGTAAGGACCCCTGCGGCTTAACCAAGCTTCAGTGGAAGAGCACATACCCAAGACTTGGAGAGTCTGCAGTCCAGATGGAGGAGGTCAGGTTACAGGAGAGGAATATGATAAAGCAGGGAAGAATCTGGATCCGAAGCATTGGATCTGTTTCACCTCCCTGTGATCCCTTTGCTAGCAGCAGTTCCTAGCTCGCGCGGTTTTGAGAGATGGCTGATGCTTAGAAGGGGCTAGAGGAGGTGGTTAGGTCAGGAGGTCACAAGTGCCTCCTCCTGACCTCATAGGTTTGCACTGAAAGAGTGAGTCCAGTTTTCTCTATTGACTTTCATGACAAAGCTGTCTTCCAAGTGTGTCCACTCTGCTCTGCTGCCCCAGCTACTTTTCCAATGATTGTGGTGACATACATGACAGAGAGGAACTTCGGGGAGGAAGCATTTCTGTGAGCCCACAGTTCAAGGTGCAGCAAATGGAAGGGAAGGTATGGTGGCAGGAGTGGCGGATGTCTGGTCATGTTTTATCTTCTGTCAGGAGGCAGAAAGGGATGACTGGATACAGATTTACTACTTACTGTATCCAAGACTCAATCTCAGGAGACGCTACCATCCCTGGCAGGTGGGTCATTCCTCCTCAGTTAAATCTTTCTGGAGGTGCACCTGCTACATAATTTCAAATCTAACAACATTAAGATTAATCATGGCATCTACCACGCTAGGATGTAGATGGAGAATCCTATTCATATACCAGAGGCATACTGTTGTGATTCATTTCTCTATAAAATTTGTGCCCTTGACCATTTTGTTGTATGGTTAAAAGGGTCACTTTAAGGAAAAATCATAGCCTGGGCAGCCGGTGCTCACTCACAGAGAAGAGAAACAGAGTCACAGGAGAGATGGCAAGAATGTCACCAAGCAATTGGGGGAGGGGCTTTCTGGGACCCCTGGGAAGAGCAAGTGATGGCTCCTCTGCCTTGGTAGGGAAAGAGAGACTCTGCACCGTAGCACCAACTCCAGCCTCCCCCTCTTACCACCTGGTGGCTTTAAGAAAGCAGTGAAGCTCCAACAACCCATTACAATCAGAAAGGGGTTTGGGGGTTAATGAGTTTTGTTAGCATGTTACTTTAATTGCTGCTGTTTTTTCTGTACACATGCCTAGAGGCTTGCAGCGAGTGCATTTTATTATTAATATTAAGCATTTTGTACAGCACTTTCTGTTTGCAAAGTGCTTTACAGTCATTAATTAGTTATTCCTCCTGACACCCTAGCGAGGTGATCAGGCCCCATTCACATCCCTGCTTGGTTATAAGAGAAGACCCCAGAGTGTGGAGGTTAAGTGACTTGGTCAAGGTCACCAAGCCATTCAGCGAAAGGCTGGGATGAGAGAATTCCCCCATCTCTGTTCAGTCCAAGCTGCTGCTGTTGGAAGCAGCAGCTTCCCCAGACAGTGCTCATAAATGTTACAGCAAATAAATGTATGAAATCAGAGGCAGCAGGAAGGGCAGTTCCAAGGCCTTCTTACTATGGCCTGGGCACAGCTCTGTCATGAACAGGAAGTAGAAATTGCTGAGAGAAGACCAAAATGCAGCTGCAGTAATAACCTTCTGTACGTTCATATTCAGTTTTAATGTGTCCTTCTGAGGACCCTGGCTGTCCTCGCTGGGTCTCCTCTGAGTGCATTTCCTTGCACATTCCGTCTTAACTCTGAAGTCGTTTACTGCCCAAAAGGGCTCTGAGATGTATAATAACGTGCTGGCGCCTGGAAGAGCACCGTGTCAATTTAATTTGAACCAATTTGACAAGTCCGATATACTTTCAGGACAGCAGCCCACCACGAGACGACATCCAGCGCCTCTTGTTAGGTTCTTATCCCGCCATTTCTCTTGGAGGTAATTACCTTAGATCAAGAGACCGATTGTAAACGCGTTATGTTTTGCTGACAGCACAAAGCTGGGGAAAGCCAGAACTCCAGTTCCAAAGGCAAGGAAAATGCAACACGATGGGCAGCCCTCTCTAAGCCGCTCTGCAGCAAATGAAATTCAGTATTGACAAACGCACATTAATGCCATTGGCCCGAAGAGGGGTGCGGCGGAAAGTGCTGACCTGCAGAAGAAGCATTTGCCAGAAGTGTCGCAGGGCTATGCTATTGGGAAAAATCACAGGAGCCAAGAGCCTCTGGAACTTGTCTTTTTATTTTAAAATGGTTCATCAGTTTAAGAATCAGGGCCCTTTCTCGCACCTACCCATGCTAGCCCTCCAGGTCCCATGCCAATATGAGGCACTCCTAAATTCCCTCCCCCACTAGGATTAGTGATCAAAATCGACATCTTGTGAGGAAATAGAGGTTTGTTTTTCTTTTTTTTCCCCATTTGCTAAAAACAGGAGTACTCGATTTAAATCCCCTTATGGCAGATTTTTTTTTTTAAAGCAAAACCTATTTTGCCTCAGCTTAAGCGGGACAAGCATAGCCTTGATTTATACTCATTACTCCAGAATTCTTCCTTTCAGACATGAGAGGGGACCATGACTGTTCAGTTCATAGCACTTTTCTCACCTCCATTTTGATGATATTTCCAGAAAAAAAAAATATCGCAGAAGCAGATGGGCCACCTTCCTCCGCAACACCCAAAGTTCGTTTTACCTTCCAGAAGGAAACACCACCAGGCACAGCACCTTCCTCACAACACCTCCTTCTCTGGTGTGTTTACTTGTTTAAAGCAGTCTTTGCCTGTGCTAAAATGAGTCCATACTAAGAACTCTTGCTGTGCCCGTGCTGTGTGGACGGGCAGGTGGGGGTGAGCGTGCACGGAGGGAGAAGGCTGATTGAACCATCAGGGACAATTAGAAACTACCTTGGGTTACTAAGGGAGAACTTGTCTCACAAAGCCAGAGTGTTGAGGGGAAGAAGGACAGAGAGGAGGAGGGATGAAGCATGAGGGTCTCCTAGGGCTGGAGGTGGATCAATTACCAACCAAGAGACATAAACATTATCGGAATATGAGGGGCTGTGTTAGAAGAAACCCCTAGGAACTCACAAAGAAGTCTTTGCATACCAAGTGTGTTCACCCTCACAATCACATATGCACATGCAGGAGCATAAACGTGTGTGTGTGTGTGTGTGTGTGCATGCGTGCATGCATGCATGTGCCCATGTGTGCCTGCACATAGGTGCCTGCACATGCATACATACATGCATAGGCATGTAATTTTTTTCTAATGAAAACTCACCTGATTTTGAGTGTAGTAATAAGGGGAGCGGGGGCCTGCTTTTCGTCCGGCCCAGCTCCCGCACGGCTAGCTTTACCCCAAAATAACGACACACAAATTGTGTTCATTTAAACACTGCCTGGCCCATTATATCTAGTCTCT